>MU227276.1:3538234-3552122 GCA_018584345.1 Thuja plicata
AAATAGAGAAAACCACATGGGAAAAACCCTACTCCAAGAAGAGATAGAAGAAAATGCAGAAAAGAATGGCTCAAGAGACTCTCTCAAAACCATAAGTACAATCAAACCCCCCATGAGAGAGGAATGAGACACCAAGGCCCCTCCAGAATGATGAAACCCCTGTAGGAATGATCGAACTAATAGAACTCCAATGTGGAAGAAACAGAGGTACAGAGTAACAAGGGAACCCCTGAATGAGAAGTGAAACTGGAAGGCCGAGGTGGTGCTCAAAGGAGAATGAATGGGACTCCTAGAATGGAATCCCCAATGAAGGTGGGCCAATAGATGGGCTGAATCTATCAGCTGAGAGGAGATGAATGTCCTCGGATATGCCCTCAACAACTGGAGGGGAAGGCTCGATGCAAGGAGTGACCATAACAGGAACTGATGAAGAAGAATCATGCTGAACAAAGGAAGGCGTGACAAGAGGAGGAGGTGGAGAAGCCACAACATTGATCTCAGGAGCAACACAGAAGTTTAGGTGACCCGACTTCTTCTCACTAGGCACTCGTGAAGAAGGAGAGATATTCTCTGACACATGAGATGGTGTACCAAAATGGGAGAAAGAGTACATGAAGGTGGCATGATCAACTATCCCTATAGCAACAATGCGGCCAGTCGCATGATCTCAGATGTGTATAGAATCTACAGTGAACTCAACTATCTTCTCTGTCCCACTGTGAGTAATCTGATAAATGGAGAGAAGGTTCGATGACAAGGATGGAACACATAGTACATCATGGAATGCACCACCATTGATGTCAATAGAACACTGACCACACATGGGCATAACAGTATCATTCCCCATCAAGATGTGTGGGGTAGGAGAGGCCGCAAAAGCTGAGAAGGAACTCTGAGAAGATGCCATATGATGGGAAGCACTAGAATCCAACAACTACCGAGAAGAGGGAGCTATAGCAGATGCACATAAGGCATGACCCTTTCCGTTGTCAAACCCATCTGCCTGAGATGATGATGATGAAGAAGACCAGTGAGAAGAGGAAGAGATAATATCAATGTTTCTCTTATGAAGAAGAGCTGTTAAATTAGTAATCTGTTAGGCATATCCATCTACCTTCTTTTGAAAGCACTGAGACTCGTCATGATTGAACTTATTGCAATAAGTACACTTGGGTTTGTATGTCTTTGATTTCCCCTTAGGTGAAGGAGGTAGCCAGAGGAATGCTAGGAAGGAGAATCCTTCCAAGATTCTGTGGATGATGATACCTATTTTTGCTCCGGTTTTCATGGAGATGGGTGAGCAACCAAGGCATGGCTCATAGAGCCTGAAGTATCATGCAGCTATTGAATCTTTGAATGCTCTCGATTCAACTGATCATAGAAGGTCGCAAATGAAGGCATATTGTGCCTAGGACTCAAGGCATCCATAGTGGAATAGAAAGTGGAGGAGAAAATTTGGAACTCTCCACGAAGCTTTGAGAGTATCAGAAAGATACACTCATCATCTGATTTGGTCTTCCCACATCCCTGTAAAAGTGAGCGGAGAGCATTGAAATTCATCAATAAGTCCTCAATGGTGGAAAAACTATCAGGAGACAAGGATGTCAACTCTGCATCAAGCTGAAGTTCCCTAAATGCATTCACTATGCCAAATAGATCTGCAAACTTTCCCAATATGCGCGAGGAGTGGTCAAACCATCCAGATAAAACAGGAGGCTATCTGAAATGTGTAGTGCAATCAAACCCATGGCTTCATCCATTTTTTTTTCTGTGCTGAAGGACCTCAAACGGATGCTACAAAATAGGTTGGTGATCATCCAGACATGACCATAAGCCATGTGATATGAGTAGCCTGGTCATGTGTGCTTTCCAAGTGTGATAATTGTGTGGTGTCAGCCGGGCCACAGACTAGGGGTATGACATTAAGAGAAGAGGTAGACAGAATTAGAAGGGTCATTTCTAAATTAAAGTACAAAAATCAAATGCACCCCCCCACAATGTATAATTCTATCCTCCTGTACAGCAAAAGACAACTATAGAAAGCACAAAAAATGAGAAGAAAACCTATAACCAGAGGCAGAGATGGAGGAAAAATAAGCCTCTACTTTGATAACAAAAATGAGAGCTCAAATGGACGAATCAGTAATCAAGACCAGCACCATTGCGTCCAGCTCGAAAACACCTTTCTGATGATATTTCATTTTCCAAAAATGGACACTGTATGCACAAATTATAGCTGAAAGACCAGCTGCTCCTCTAAAAATGAGCTCACTGGAAAAAACCAGTCATGACAAAAAATTTGATGGTCAAACGACCATCACAGAACACAGGAAAAAATTTGACGGTCGTCTGCACGTCATGGGCCCATCTTGCTGGAAAAATTTTCTGGTCACCGAAAATGTGAAAACTATTGGCAAATTTTGAAAATGGTCAGGAAACTGATATCACCTCCCAGAATGATGACATCACGGGGGGGTGTGACAGTCAGCGGCGCACGGGTGGTGGAGCAATGGTGGTGGAGCAATGGTGGTGGCGGTTCGCCGACAGCGGCTGTCAGGCGGACTGTTGGTGGCGCGCCAGCGGGGACCAAGCGCAAGCTGCGCCATGGTGGTGTCAGAGTGGCGCGGTGGTGGCGCACTGGCTATGCTGCCATTTGCTTTTGAGAAATGCCCTAAAAGGGTTTTTTAATATTATTTTGAATTTTTTTCCCCGGGAAGCGTGTTGTACGGCCTAAGGGGTGAGAAATTTTTTCCAGAAGCTACTATAGCCAAATATGGCCAACTTTATATGAAAATTTGATCTCTCGGGCCCTCTGAGTGCAATGGTGGCATCCATTTTTGCTCAAAGTGCACCAAAAAAAAATCTTTTTTGCATGCAACATAAAAAATATCGTCCTACAGAGAATACCAGATCTGAACGACAAGCCCAAAACCCTCTAGAGAGCAGAAAATTTTCCACTTCAAAAATACCAGACCAAACAGCAGCAATGTGGCTTTGATACCATGTAGGATTTGAGAGATACAAATCCACAGAATGCCAAGAAACCTGCATGCAAATAACCTGTTACAGAGAGAAGTAGAAAGAGGAAAAATAAGAACTCAGAAGTTGCTCAAAATGTGAGAGCGAAATTATAATCTGAATTAATGAAAAAAGAAACTACAAAGTTCAACCTATAAAGGTGAACGAAACCCTAAAACTAGAAAAGCTAGGTTTGCACATTAATAATTAATATAAATATTAATTATAATGCACCTAAGAGATAGCTTAAGTAAACTAGAGTAATAAACAACTTAATTAATTAAATCAAAGTGATCTAATTAATAAGTGTAAATAGATAATTACTCTAACACTTAGATGATCTCTTAGACCTTGAGCTAATTTTGATATTAAGATAAGATCATCAACGTATAAAAGAAGATTCGCCACATATCTTGCCAATTAGACACCTTCTCCGTCTATTTTGTTTAATCAACTTTCCAATTTATCAATGTATTGTAGACGCTAAAAAATGGTTAACATCTATGGTGCCATTTTCACATTGCGATTGAAACATCATTCCACACTCTAGCTTTTCTTCCATGTTGTGCATATGGTCTTTATCATACGTCGACATTGTGTCTTTCATAATTAATTAAACATTGAAATTTGTTTAATTAATTGTTAACATTTCTCCTGATTCAAATCATAACCCTAATTGGTTTGACTGATTTAATCATGTTCAAAATCAATATCAATATTATCAATATCTTCAAAATTGATTCAAAACCTTATCAAACCTATCAAAATCATTTCAACACCTTTTCAATGTCATTATAATTTGATTCAAAATACCATAATCGATTCAAATCCTTTTCAACATTATCAAAACCCTTTCAAAACCATATAAAACCCTTCAAAATCAGTTCTTTGTCTCATCAAAATAATCGAAATCGATCAAAGTCAACTAATTTGCTCGATTTAGTGGTAAACAACCATTATTTATCCTTATGTCCTAGCCTTGATAAATAAATATCATTTATTTATTCATTTTCCCTATGTCTCACAATTAATTAATTCTTATTAATTAATTGGTTAATTTCATGTTTATGGAATTTTATAATTCTTAAATCCTAATTTACTAATTTGAGGGATTAAATGAGTTTTAAATTCAAATATTCCCTCACTTTTTAAATTCCCCTAATTGTGCTTCCAATCCCTATAATTTAGCCTCCTAATTGCTTCCATCTTCCCTATCCCTTTTCCCACTAATTTAGCCAATCTCATTCCCCTTAATTTATGCATTGATTTATACATTCCAATTTGTGCAATCAATCATGTCATAATTATGACAAATTCTTATTTGTACATTCATTTTCTTATTTGATGATTTGGTTTCAAAAATCTATAAATTGGCTTCTTTTCTCTCATTTCAACTAGCCAACATCTTTCAAATCTTCTCGTAACTCTTGTCAAATTTCTTTCACGGATAAGTGTGTTTTTCATGGGAGCTACATCAACCTAATTGGAGAAGCAAGAAAGGCATTAGAGCAATGTTGAAAGGGATTCTTTGTTAATTGTTTTCATGTTTATGCACTTTAATTTCAATAACTTTAATGTTAGGTTAGGATGTTGTTTGTGTGCTTTTCGCGTTTGATGGTTACCTTAGCATGCATTATTCCTCATTTTCCTACCTTGCATGTATAAACCAAAAAAAGTGGGGGATAATAAATATTCCTACTTAACGCCAATGTCACTACCTATTGGATGATGTTGGAATTGGCTACTACTGATGTTGTTGGCATTCATGTTTTGTCACTGATGTCAATATATGTTTTTGTGGAGGAAGAACATACTGGTTATTATTATTGTATGATGACTAACAAAAGTGTACGGATACTGTACGAATAAATTAGAACGAGGAAAGATGTGGATATGTAAAAGGAAGTATGTCGATCTTATTTCTAAGGTCTCTTGACTTAATATTGCATATTGGATGAGTTAAAAATGTTTTGGTGAAGAATGGTTACTGGACAGTGACAGTGATGATTGACAGAGCGAGTCTCTGTGTTTTGAGTATATCTTACAGGTGACGATGATTTAGGTTATGTGAGCTTAGGGGATGATAAAATACAGGTTAAGTAATGTTTTTTATGTGTCCCAAGTTGTATGAGTGTTGATGATGTCGGTTATGATGTGTATTCTGAAGGAGACCTATTTGGGGCTGACTTCAGAGATGTAGCGTGTATTGTGGATTGTGAGCATAGATTACAGATCTTGGATTATATCTGATGTATACTTGTTATAGGTACCATGTGTATCTTAGAAAGGGGTTAAATAATTATTTGTATACTGGGAAAGCTTAATTGGCTGACATAATCAATTATTGTAATAGGGTATACATGAGAGATATTTTATTTTGAAAAGATGTGTGTGTGTGAAGAGAAGGTGATTAATAGAGATAGAAAAGTGTGGATGATGTGAGCTCAATTGTCTCCTCAATGTAGAGCAGAGGATATGATTATTGTACTTCAATGGAGCTGACCAAGCAAAGACAATTTCTATCAGACAGTTCACTGGATTGTATATTTTCTATATGCACTTGTTTTTGGGACTATAATTCCTGGAGGGTGGCATTAACCTTCTTTAGGCAATGTGCCTGGGCAGTGAGCCCACTATTGATCTTGACTCCTAATAGGGTCTATCCTTTAACAAAGACTGCATACTGTAATGTTGTAATAAGCTCCTAATAGGGCTAAATCTTTTAACATGGATACTATACTCTCAGTACATTATTTGTGGGTGCTAACTCCCTCCAGGGTTTTACCTTTAACATGGTTTCCTCGACAACAAAGGATTGTGTTATTGTGTTGGAATTTACTGTGTTATCATTTGGATGAAAAATTTGTTTATAAACTTTAATGTTTAATAATCTATCTCACAACTGATTCATCCCCCCCCCCCTCTCAGTTGTGTTGGTGGACTGTTATTCCTAACAATTGGTATCAGAGCTACTGGTCCTTAGAGAGAAATCATAACAACTTGAGGTGATCCTAAAGATGACTTACTATAGGAAGGATAGTCTGAAGCTTGATCCTGAAAACTTTGATAGTTGGAAGAACAAGATGAGAACATATTTTATATGCTTGGGAATCAACTACTGAATGATTACTAAAAGAAAGGAACAGATAAAAGTTGAGGATGAACTGGATAAAGCTACTGAAGATGAAAATAATTTATTTTCATGTAACATGGTCACAATGGAAGCATTGATCAATTCTCTTTCTGAAGGTGAATTTACAGAGGTAAAATATTTAGATTCTACACTTGAAATTTGGACAAGATTGGAAGCACTGTATGAAGGAGATAAGTTTACAAAGCATGCAAAGTTACAGAACTCAAAAGAAAAGATGGACACATTAAAAATGAGAGATTATGATAACATTGGAGCATATTCACAGAGAATTACTGAATTTTTTTTTGGCATCAGGAACTTTGGAGGTACTTACAGTGAGGAAGAAGTGATTAAGAAGATTCTCAGATCCCTAACACATGCATACAGAACCAAAGTACAAGCTATAGAAGAGATTATACCTTTGACACCAAACTTCAATAGAGAGATTTTGATTGGGAAACTAACTACCTTTAAGGTCACAGAACTGGGATATTATCTACCTAATGTTGATTCAACATTCAAGGCGACTGTGCATAGAAACAAAAAGACCTTATCAGGAATTGCGAGCACCAGCAATAGTGACTTGAGAGAAGAACTTGGAGAATATGTTGATGAATGGGAACAAATACAGGAAGAATAAAGAAAGCTAGATGAATTTTTATCCCTTATCGCTAGAAGAGAAAAGAGAGGTAAGGGTAAATCTGAAGGAAAGTTACCTTTGAAATATTTTTCATGCAACAAGATAGGTCATTTTGCATCTCGATGTCCTACAAGGGTCCCAAAACATAAGCCTAAGTTTTATAAATCTAAGTATTCAAAAGATAAGGAATGTTATTATGCTAGTGAAGGTGTTTTTGATGATGAATTTTTTGACTATGATGAGATTGGATTTATTGTTATTAAGGAAGATGAACCTATACATGAAGAAAGATCCTTAGTATCTCGTGTTGAAAATAAATCTGAATGGGTTATAGATAGTGGTTGTTCACATCATATGATTGGAGATAAAAATAAGTTTGTTAATCTAAAAAGATATGATGGTGGTGTTGTAAGATTTGGTGATAATACTCCTAAGCTTATCATTGGAGTTGGATCTATTTCTCTGGATGGAAAAACTAATATTGATAATGCATTGCTTGTTGATGGACTTAAGCATTATTTGTTGAGTGTTGGACAACTAGTGGACAAGGGTTATCAATTGAAATTCATTTATGGGAAATGTTCTATTAGAAGTAAGTCATGAGACTTGATCGCATCTGGTACTAAATCTAGAGGTAAGGTATTTGAATTGAATACATATGAGGCTTCTTGTTTTATTGTGAAGGTTGATGACAGTTGGCTATGGCATAGAAGATTTTGTCATGTTAACTTTGATAATATTGTGAAGGCAAGTATGACTAATGCAGTAAGAGAACTGCCTAAGATTGTGAAACCATCTAACACTATGTGTAGAGAGTGTGTTATGGGGAAGCAGACCAGAAGCAGTTTTAAAAGAAAATCTTACTCCGCGAAAGGGAAGTTGGATATGGTACATACAAATCTGTGTGGTCCTACAAGAACAAGTTATTACTATGGTGAAAGGTATTTTATACTTTTTTTTTATGACTTTTCTAGGATGATGAGGGTTACATATTTGAGAGAGAAATATGAGGCATTTGACAAATTCAAGATAGTCAAAGCAAAAGTTGAAAATGAATCAGGCTTGAAGACAAAATATTTGAGATCATATAGAGGTGGTGAGTTTACTTCAGACTTGTTTAATACCTACTGCGAAGAGCATGTAATATATAGACATATATCTGCTCCTAGGACACCACAACAAAATGGGATAGCAGAGCGAAGGAACAAAACAATATTAGATGTTGCCAAAACTATGTTGTAGGAAGGAAATGTATCACATGTTCATTGGAGAGAAGCTATTGGTACTGTTGTGTACACCTTGAATAGAATTACGATCAAAGAAGGTACAAGTAAGACTCCTTATGAATTATGGTTTAATCATGCTCACACTATAAAATATTTTAGAATATTTGGAAGTAAATGCTATATCAAAAGAGATGATGAGATAGGGAAGTTTGATGCTAGAAGCGATGAATGTATCTTCCTTGGTTATTCTACTAAGAGAAAATCCTATAAATGTTTCAATCTGAGATTGAGGAAGTTGATTAAAATTTATAATGTGAGGATAGATGAAAGATTTCAGATTCAAGAGAGAATGTATGATTGTGGTTAGATTGCAGAGATTAATTAGGTCACTGTTGATCCTGTAGAACCTTTGGAGATCGATAATGAAATCAAAGTTTGTCAAGATGAATCAAATGAGCTTACTGAAACTCCTAAGACTTCAAGGTATGTTAAGAACAACCATCCTGAAGATCAAATAATTGGTGATGCAAATAGAAGAATGACGAAAAGATCAAAAATAAGAGATGAAATTTGTTTGATTTCTTGAGTTGAACCGAAATCTACTGATGAGGCATGTAGAAATGAATCTTGGACTAAAGCTATGTAGGAAAAATTAGAATAGATAAAGAAAAAAAACACTTGGGAATTGGTTCCAAGGCCTAAAAACAAGACTGTTATAGGAACTAAATGGGTTTTCAGAAACAAAATGGATTAGGAAGGAACATTGGTAAGAAATAAGGCTAGACTAGTTTGTAAAGGCTACTCGTAATAAGAATGCATAGACTTTGAAGAGGAATTTTCTCATGTTGCTAGGTTGGAAGCATTGAGATTATTTATTGCTTATGCTACACATAAAGACTTTAAGGTATATCAGATGGATGTGAAATCTGCATTTTTAAATGAAGATTTGGAGGAAGAGGTATAGATAGAGCAACCTAATGGATTTCCTTTGATATAAGATGAAGACATGGTTTGTAAGTTGAGGAAAGCATTGTATGGACTTAAGCAAGCATTGAGAGCATGGTATGCAAGATGAAACATGTATCTAATTTGTCTTGGTTTCATAAAAGGTAATGCAAACAATAATTTATACTTAAGAACTGGTGAAGATGGAATTCTAATCATAGAAGTTTTTATTGATGATATTATTTTTGGAGGTAATGATGAAATGAGTAAAACGTTCTCTAAAGAGATGGAAAATGAATTTGAAATGTCAATGATTGGTGAGATGAAATTTTTCCTTGGTTTGCAAATTAATCATAAGAAGAATGGTATTTTTATATCTCAGACCAAGTATCTTAAGGAAATTTTGAAGAAATTTGGAATGGAATATTGTAAACGTGTTGGGACACCTATGGTGACTGGTTATAAACTTACTAATAATGATGGAACTTAGAGTGTTTTTCAGACAAAGTACAGATCAATGATTGGAGGTCTATAATTTCTAACTCACACCAAACCAGATATTTCCAATGCAGTTGGAATAGTGGCAAGATATCAAGCATATCATAAAGAGACACACCTTGCTACTGTGAAAAGAATTTTTAGATACTTGAAAGGGACAATAGAGTATGGATTATGGTATGAAAAATCTGATGACTTTATTTTACATGCTTATACTGATGTTGATTGGGCAGGTAGTGTGGATGATAGAAAGAGTAAAAGTGGAGGAGAATTTTTCCTTGGAAAAAGGTTGGTTTCATGGTTAAGTAAGAAGTAGGATTGTATAGCTCAATCTACTGTTGAATCTAAGTATGTTGTTGTTGCTATAAATTGTACACAGGTTGTTTGGATGAAACAAATGCTGAAGGACATTGGAATATTTTTTGAACAACCAGTGGTTATCCATTGTGATAACACTAGCACAATGAATATGTTGAAGAATCTTGTAATGCATTCAAAGACTAAACATATTTCTATTAAGTATCATTTATTGAGAGACAAGGTAGCAGAGAAGGAGATCATATTGGAGTATGTTAGCACAGAGGAACAAATAACAAATATATTTACAAAACCTTTGCCAAAAGATACTTTTGATTATCTCATAAGCATGCTTGGGGTGAGAGCCCCCCTATGGTAATTAATTGATGTAGGAATGCATTAGTCCAGTGGCTTTCAGAGCTATATCATTTTCTGGACTTGATGTATGGATCTACTCCTCAGGGGGAGTGATCGCAGGAACACTACAAAACATATTTGGGTGATTTTGCACCTGGTTGTTACAGACATGAAAATTTGAAAAAGCTACACCTTGCAGAAGAATGATGATGAGTTATGACACCCTTTTCCATTATTTTCAAAGGGGGAGAGATTATATGAGAAAATCCCTACTATTTTAGGGAGAGTTGTGTTGAGGATATTAAGAAGATTGTATTGAGAGAGAGTACTTTTGGGTTGATGGATTTTCCCATATGTTGCCATCAATGCCAAAGGGGGAGATTTTTGGATGATGTTGGAATTGGATACTACTAATGTTGTTGACATTCATGTTTTGTCACTGATGTCAACATATGTTTCTGTGGAGGAAGAACAGACTGGTTATTATTGTTGTATGATGACTGACAAAAGTGCACAAATACTATACAGATGAATCAGAATGAGAGAAGATGGGGATATGTATAAGGAAGTATGTTGGTATTATTTCTAAGGTCGCTTGACTTAATATTGTATATTGGATGAGTTACAAATGTTTTGGTGAAGACTAGTTACTGGAGTGTGACGGTGATGATTAACAAAGCGAGTCTTTGTGTTTTGAGTATATCTTACAGACGATGATGATTTAGGTTATGCAAGCTTAAGGGATGATAGAAGGCAGGTTAAGAAATGTTTTTTATGGGTCACAAGTTGTATGAGTGTTGATGATGTTAGTTGTGACGTGTATTCTAGAGGAGACCTATTTGGGGCCGACTTTAGAGATGTAGCGTGTATTGTGGATTATGAGCGTAGATTACAGATTTTGGATTATATCTGATATATTGTAATTGATGTATACTTGTTATAGGTACTGTGTGTATTTTAGCAAGGGCTTAAATAATTATTTATATATTAGGAAAGCTTAATTGACCGACCTAATCAAATATTGTAATAGGGTATATATGAGAGGTCTTTGAAAAGATGCGTGTGTGTATGTATGTATGTATGAAGAGAAGGTGATTAATAGAGACAAAGAAGTGTAGAAGTGGTGAGCTTGATTGTCTATTGGATGTAGACCAGATGATATGATTATTGTAATTTATTGGAACTGACCAAGCAAAGATATTTGCTATTAGACAGTTCACTGGATTGTATATTTTTATATACACTTGTGTTTCAGACTGCAATTCCTTGAGGGTGGCATTAACCTTCTTTAGGCAGTGTGCCTCGACAATGAGCCCATTATTGTTCTTGAATCCTAGCATGGTTTGTAATTTAACATGGACTGTGTATTATAATGTTGTAATAAACTCCTAACAGGGCTAAATCTTTTAACATGGATACTATACTCTCAGTACATTATTTGTGGGTGTTAATTCCCATCAGGGTTTTACCTTTAACAAGGTTTCCTCGACAACAAAGGATTGTGTTATTATGTTGGCATTTACTTGTTGGAAATAAGTTGAGTAACTGAGAGGGGAGGGGTGAATCAATTACCACAAAAAACAAATCTAAGTCCCTTAGATTTCTTAAACAAATTTAACATTGTTGCTCGGTTAACATAGATATTTCACTGTCACTCGGTTAACATAGAAAAACTTAGGATATTAACTATGATTATCTTTAGTAATTAATTGTAGAAACATAAACCATAAAGAAAATGAAATGTACACAAATAACACCAAGATTTAACGTGGAAACCCAATATGGGAAAAACCACCAATAGCAACTAGTCACTATTTTTCACTCTTCTGAAGTGAGCCCTGATAGGAGCCAACCCTGTTAAAGGTTACAATAACACATTTTTAGGTGTGACCGTGTTAGAGGATTTAATCACCTTGTAAGGAGTGGCCTTGTGAGAGGTCTTAAAATAATTCAATGTATAAATGTCACCTTGTGAGAGGATTTACAAAAGATTGTTAAGTCTACTATGTTAAGATATTTTGATCACTGTTACAATTGTTAGAAAGTAACAATGGATTGACCTATTTTGATAAGAAACTACCTTTGCTGATTCATATCTCTATTCTAGATTAAATACTTGATTCTTATTGATCGGATATTCTATTGTAGTCCTCTGTATTCTATCCCCAATCAGATTCCCATCTGATTTTGCCTTCACTCTTCGTATCATAATTCGCATGCAATTCCACATCACCATCACACTATTCGATCCAAAATTGACCTTAATTATATATATACATATACATACATACATATACATATATATTGTTGGAAATACAATAATGGGAAAGCAAGATACTGAGAGGGGGGGTGAATAAGATCTTCAAAATTAAACACTTAAAACAAACTGATCCACATTCATACATATATGAATCTAAAGTAATCTCAGATAGCATCCACACAATGAAATAAATAACACATAACACAATGACATGGTAACCTAGAAACCCAAATAGGCAAAACTGGGGTGGGGATGACACCCACAAAATTCTCCACTACTACAGTAATAAAGTGTGCCTGTTAGGGCTACAAATGTTGATTACAAAATGTAATCTACCCTGTTAAAGGTCTGCCCGGTTAAGAGCTAAAGATCATTACAATCTACCCTGTGAAAGGATTCAAACTTACAATAAAGTAAGCACTCTGTTAGGAGATTAATAAAGTTCTGCTAGAACCACTCTGTAAGAGATTTTCACCTGATACAATGATTAGAATGTCTCAAGTATTGATCCTTCATTATGCACTCTGATGCTGATGACATATCTCTTTTTTCCAGTACCTTCTATGATCTCACAATCTGATATAGCTTTACTTTATTGTTCACTGTGTTGTTACTTTGCTTGATCTCTGCTTCTGAATAAAATAACCCTCTGTGCATTATACTTCAAAATGCAGTCACTAGACACTTCGTCTACTCACTCCTTACACTCTTACAAAATAGGGTTTAGAAGTATATATGTTCAAATCTGATAGCGAGATCTAGATCAACGATAAAGATCCAATACCCATACCTTGATGGTATTACAATTAATGTTTTACAATAGATCATGCATAGGATAAAACAATTAAATGAATAACTAACTTTGTAGAAAAATATTAAATGCATACATAAGTCAGCCCAAAAAGATTATAAAAGACGATCGGATCACTTATCCTCGAAGTTTGAATCATTCCTGACATGTATGTAAAAATTGTTCTACTCGGCACTTAACATCTCTATATCCTACTTATCTCGGCAATGTAACTCAACTCAACAATGTAACTAGGCAAACTGAAAACTGCTCGACAATGTTGCTCGGCCTTGCATAGTTTTAGCTTGGCCACAGTGATAGCCAACTAAAACTGCCTAAGTGAATGACTAAGTGTTGGTCACTAATCATCAACAGAACTTAGAGATTAACAATCTCCCCCTTTGATATTAGTGGCAAAAACACTTATCATTGCTTCCATTCATTTCATCACAAAAATGTTGCCTAAGTACACTAAGTACCCCCCTAGGAATATACTCAAAAATAATCCATACAAAAAGTTTACATGCCTTCAAAAATTATATACAAGTGTACCTGTACTGTACTGATATATCATACTGTATCCTTTCCAACTATCTGACCAATTTCCCCCTTGTTTTTGTCACTGATTGCTGGTGGGGTTAAGTTGTACTTATCCAAAAATTGTTTATGAAGCTGCAAGGTGGATTCAAATGTAGTATCCCAGCTTTCCTTAGCAATCTTCATA
>MU227276.1:3566542-3584041 GCA_018584345.1 Thuja plicata
TTTGGATGACATTGGCAAGAAAAGTGCATCTCCAACTATGCCCCCCAAAATTATCTGGATATCCAAGATTCCATAAAGACATAGGTCTTTGAACAATGAAGCTTGTACAAATAACATGCCATACATATTAAGGCAAGAAAGAAGCCAAAGAGAGCAATAAAATCTCTATGTATAGAGGCGCCAAAAGTAGTGACAATCCACAAGCTAGAGTTGCCAACAAGGTAAAGATAGCTCATTAGGTCTAGTCGTTATGACTAATATGATTAAGTTGAGAGTCTTTCTCAAGGCTAAGAAACCCCTACTCTGCGACATTCCAATATTGTTTGACCTCCATAGTCCACTTGGCAAGACAATCATCTATTGAATATTATTCTCTTGGAATGTAAACAAAGGAAATAACTTCAAATTGAGGGGTAAGGCGGAGAATTTGCTTAGCTAATGTTCCAAGCCTTTTAGAATGCTCTTAAGATTTTTTTCCATGTGAAATAAAAACCATAATGAGGGAGTTAGTTTCACAGCTAACTTTAGTCCATCCCAATTCCCAAGCTATTTCAGGGGCATAAGAATAGTACATCCTTTCATATGACTATTTGTGTTGATCGTCATAGCGACTTGGAAGAAAAACAAATTACCCCATCCTTATCCCAACTAACTCCTCCAATCCATGCAACTCTAGGATTTCCATGGGAGGAGCCATCAATATTTAATTTGAAACAACCTTGAGAAACCTGAAGTTGAAGTCAAGGCCTGCAAGGGGAGCAACAATAAACTGAAGCTTGAGGCTCATTAAGATTTGAAAATTAGAGGGGAGAGAAATACACCACTAAAGATCACTTAGCAAAAATGGTCTCTTTCATAGAGTTTGCTAGGTTTGAGATATTAGATTTTGATGACCTTGGAAGATTTGACAATTCTATTCTAACTATATTTGCTAAAGGATGAAAACAAGATCAATCTCCCAAGCAACATTAAGGAAACTAGCCACAAAATGAGGCTGCCTCATGCTTTGCCTAAAACTTTGCCTAAACCATTGTCCCCAAATGCCTATAGCCAATGGAGAATTAAAATAGAGATGGGGAACAAATTCTTTTGCATGGCCACAACGAACGTATTTTGAGAGGCCTTGAAATCGTTCTTTTGGAATTTTATCCTAGGTGAGGCATTATTTTGATAGAGAAGCTAAATAAGGAAATTACACTTAGGCCAACTAAATTTATTGCAGATTCTCTTCCACCAAGGAAAGGCATGAAACTCATTGTTATGCCTAACAAGGGACTTGTTTCCAAGCTTCATAGAATAAGTCCCAATAGGATGCAGATTCTCTTCCACCAAGGAAAGGCATGAAACTCATTGTTATGCCTAACAAGGGACTTGTTTCCAAGCTTCATAGAATAAGTCCCATTAGGATGCTGCCTCAATGCAAAAACATCATACTTTTTGAAGAGCAATAAGGTAGGAATCAAGAATTGAGTCTAGAGTATCACGAGGGGCCGAAGATCCTTTGTTAGGCCAACGACTAGCATCATTCCACAAACAAGGAACTCCCCTTTACAAGAGGACTCTTGAAGCCAACATCCAACGTCCACCATCAATAAAGGTTTGGCTTAGAGGTTGAAGGACAAGAAAAGAAGAAATAATTGGAAGATGAAGATCCCAGTCATGACTCCAAAAATGGGCTTCTTGTCCATTTTTAACAATCCAAATTAAGACATCCTTGACCAAAAAACCTTGGTCTTGATTGTATTTCATATCACCGAGCCTTTACTAACAAGACTCACTTTAGGAATTTCATAATCATTTACTCCACTCTAGTTTTTGAAGTCTAAAATCCTAGCCCATGGTTGTTATAGAAATTTACACCATCTCCAATAAAGATTGGTAATTAAAGCTTTGCTATTAAAAGTAACACATAGGTGGCCTATGTCTCGATCTTGCTTTAGTCTACATGCTTGATCCCAACCAATAAGAGTTCATTTGGAAGCCCAAATTGCTAGCTCATAAGAATTTCCTAGACAAAGGATCAATCTCTTTAAGGATGCTTTTGGGAGCAGGCAAAATAAGAAAGTTGTAAATGGGCAAAGCTTGCAAGAGATATTGAGCAAAGTTGGGAGCACAACGAAGGATGACTAATGAAAGGAAACAATTATTTTGAACTGATCTATAATCTTCTTGCATGGGTCTTTTTTGGGACTTGCTTGAGAGATAAGAATTTCAAGGTAATCAAAGTGAAGGATATGGGCAATTCTTTGTTGAGTAGCTTGGGGAAATCAAAATATAATATATTGGGTTTTCCTACCTCAGTCTATTGGCTAGAGGCAGCCAAATATGTGTTTAAAGCTTTCTTAAAATTTAGTGCTTCTAGAAGTTCAGCAAGACCCATTGGAGCCATATCAACAACAAATTGTAAATAAGTTTTAGAGTCAAAACCCTAAGCAAAAGACCAACCATGGATATG
Organism: Thuja plicata; assembly: GCA_018584345.1. Classification (NCBI taxonomy): domain Eukaryota; kingdom Viridiplantae; phylum Streptophyta; class Pinopsida; order Cupressales; family Cupressaceae; genus Thuja; species Thuja plicata. Next base: position 3,568,998 of record MU227276.1, read on the forward strand.
CCCATCACTTTTTTGATTTTGCAAGAATCTACGCAGACCTTCAGTGATCAAGATAGAGGAAAGGAGAGATGATATCCACTTGACGCAACCCTTTAAAAGAGAAAAGTGGGCAAAAGGGACACCATTGATTAGGACAGAGGACGAAAACTGCACACAGCTCATCACCCAATCAATCCAACCATGACAAAAACCAAAGGCTACAAGAACATTCAAAAGGAAAGACCAGTTGACCTTATCATACATTTTGGACAAGTCCAATTTGATAAACATAGTCGTCTCCTTGTAGTTAGAAATAAAGTGAGTGAGAGAGAGAGAGAGAGAGAGAGAGAGAGAGAGAGAGAGAGATTACAACAATTCCTTGCTAGAGTCCATCTCAAGCAATCCTTAGGGTTTCTTCCTTTGGATTGACTGCACAAAAATGCTCAAAATGAGATTTATAAATTTAAAAGTTTGATTTTTTTTTGCTGCCTTCACTTGATTAATAACTACTTTTCTACTAGAGCTATGGCTTTTGGCACTAGGATGGTGGCTTCCAGGGAGGCTACTTCTTGGCCCAATATTTTAATATTAGGTACAACAGGTTGGCAGCCACATCTTATGGCCAAATAAATCATATTAGATATGACAGGTTGTCATATTTTCCTTTTCCTTTTATTTTTTAGCAACCTGTAATATTTATTTTCCATCTCAAGGGAAACATGGTCGAGAGCTTTAAGGATCCTCTTGTCAGAGTAAGAGTTTCGAAAAACCTGTAACAAATCCATCTAAGTATATCCTAGAATTCTTGGAAAAATTCTATGTGAAATGCAATTAAGTGCAAGAGCTTTCCTTGTCTTTGTATGGAATGCCACATGTTCAGACTCCTCCAAGAAATAAGATGTATGAGCATGTTGTTCATGTTATTAGAAACGAGAAGGAATGCACTCGAATGGCTTGCTCTTCCTTTGTAGTAGAAGGGAGACACACACTTGAAAGAGGGTGAACTTACAATACTGTGTCCCACTTTTTGGCCAAAGTAGGACTTTGAAATTGGTATTTTTCGCTGAATTTACACTTTCTGACACCTATAGCAATTAAATTGTGAAGATTTTGAAGATGATGTGAACTGGTGATTTTTGAGATTTTGTTTGTAGATCATAAATGTGTTTGAGTTTTTTAAGAAATAATTTGTGAATTTTTTCACTTAATTTTTAATAATTGACAATATTTTTAAAAAAGTAACGTTTATTTGGTATAGCATAACTTTATTTGTAGAAAATGATTAAATTATAAAATTTTAAACATAGATTTGTAACACCAATATGCAGGGCACAAGTATTTTTTCATAATATTTCTATTACTCTTTGAGGCGAGAATAACTATAATTTAGATATAGGTTTATTCAGTGTTGCATAACTTATTTTGTGAATTAACTTCTTTTTTGGTTGAAAAAATGACATCAATACCTAGGGCACATATTTTTTAGAAATTGTTTTCTTTTTTCCTATCTATCCATGTTTGTGAAACAAAAATCTTGATGTTTAGTGAGAAACCTACATTCACAAGAAAAAATAAAATAAAATAATCAAATTAAATACGTTCAAAAATTTACTTTTTGGCAAGCCTATAACAAGAGCTACATACTTACAGAACATAATTTCTAATCGACTTCATTTGATCCCCCAAAAGGTAAAGCACAAGTGGTTTCTTGTCAGCATTTTGAGAGGCGTAGAGGAAAGTTCAGTGTAAGTATAATTTAATACTAGAGGGGTTCTATCCAAGGGGGTTTGATCTAACCCTCTTTAATCAAAAGCATTTGTTTGGAACTTCTCAAGGCTTAAACATTAAATTTCTAAAATGTCTGTGATTTCAGGCAAAAATCAGGATGTCCCAGAAGTGGGACACACTATTGTGGCAACACCCAAGAGGAAAGAGAAGTGATAAACAACTTCCACTCTAATATCATGGAAAGAAGAAAGAGCTGGAGGGAGGATTTTTGATGAAGCCAATCCATAGTCATTTCCTCAATCACAAAAGTTAAATTGTCCACCTTATCCTATACCTGTTTATTTCTTCCTAAAATGTTACCAAAAGGGAATCTATTCCATTGCTTTAGTTTAAATTTCACAAATGGCAGCCTCTGAAAAGAAGTATATAAATGTATCAAAGGATGGTTGTCCTTCTAGGGACCAACATGCAATGATTGATTAATCTTTGAGCTGCATCAATCGAAACTTGAAGGGTGGTTTGTTTACAAGGAAAAAAGAGGAGGTTGAGAACTTAATAGGCTAGTGACCCTAGCCCTTCCAATGAAGAATATTTGAGAACACCAGAGAATCACCAGACCAACAATTGGAGGCCAAGAATTTATCAAGACTATGAAATAGAATTTTGCTTACATCTATTATTCCAAGTAAAGAGACTAAAATCTTGGTTTAACATCAACCATATCGAGGGTCTCCAAATTCTCATGTGAAAGAGAAGAAGATCTAATTGTTCTAACTTTTCCTCCAAACAGAGGATTGCATTATATCCTTTTACCACAAACCAAGGGAAAGAAGGAAAACAAGATCGAACAAATTTTATTTGAGATCAAGGAAGTTTTTACCTTGAAAGTCTATGGGTGCATACATATTAGTGAGAAGGAGAATGTCTATCTGCAAGTCACAGGGAAGGTGTAAACTGGCAAGGGTCCCACAAATGTGGCAATCCACTGTCAAAGCCTTGGGCACAAATGCATTGGCATTGATAGCCCTTTCCACCTTTCCAAAGTTTCAAAGAATGGACAACCATATATTCAACACAGAGTTTCATTTCTCGAGGAAAGATAATATTAGGCTTATGCTTGCAAATTAGATCATAAACAACTTTTTGATGAGGGTGCTATCCAAACCCCTAGTTTTCCATGAAATAACATTCATTTGTGTCATGTGAGGATTGGAAACTGAGCATGAGTTTGGGAGTAACACTTGATTCCACAAGGGATTCCCCAATCATCTTCACCTCTTCCTGACCTTTCTTTCTTCCCACCGTAGAATATTTGTTCGAGGCCCTCCTTTTACGACTCTCGTGTTGTAGGTCTAACTTATCCACTCCTTGGACCTTTAGAGGTTTAGACAATGATAGGCTTTGGTTCTTCAAAGGTTTCCAAGGCTTCAAATCAACTGTTGATTTTTCCTCTAGTAGCATTCCCACTTGGATGATTAAAAGCTTCTTCAACTGACTAAAACCCTTTGAATCAATTTTATCTACATTACCTTTAGCTGAAGCTTCATTGCAGGCCTCTTTGGCTGCGATGAAGTAGGGATTGACACACATTGTGGGTAGTTGTGTCATTGATGGCTAAACACATGACAAGCACGGCATGGAAAAGGTAAAGCCTCATAGTTTATTTGTTGGATTCATTGCATATTACTCAATCTGGTTTTGAGAGAATTAGAAAGGGGTTTGTAAAGGTCAATTTCAACACAGATATGGGTACATATGGTGACCTTTATTTCTAGAGTGAGATGAGAAGAGCACATGGTTTTCCCAAGAATAGCGGCGTTAAGTAGATTTATACAATTTTAGATCTCTAGAATTACATGGCCAACCAGAAGAGACAGATCCTCCTTTCCTTCTTGGCTGTCACTTATTTTCTAAGTTACCGATTCAGGTGTGGGTGTGCGAATGTTTTTTTTGGGGTTTTTGGATGTTATATATATATATATATATATATATAAATGCAAAGAAATGCTAGAAACAAATCTTTCGTCTTCCTAAGGTAAAATATTGATGCGTGTTTAGAAATTCTGTTTTGGAGTGAAATGGAAGCATGCTTAAGTTATAGTAATATCTTCTGGTGAAACAGTCGTCTGTACTGAATAAAACTGGAATCACAATTTATAGATATTATTCCCTTCGATAAGAAGTAGAGTGTCTAACTAAGAAACTAAGGATGTGACTGCAACAAGTGGCTATTTCAGCAAGGTTTGCTGGTAAGGAGGAGAATATAATATAGTGTTGCGCTGCTCTTCCCGGAGTTGCTTCTTAAGTAGATGTGGTTGGTAGCTTCCTAGAAGCACGTTGGGGTGGATAAAAACAATAAATTAGTCTGCCATTGTTTATCCCTTCATCAAACATGTCTACACTGATTGCCTTGCCTTGGAATTAGACGTGAAACTGCCGTCGCGAGCAGATTCCTTGCTTGATCTTCTTTTTATTGTCGCCAGCTCTGTGCCAACTGCCATTAGCAATGCAAAAACAGAACTGAAGCTGGATTTCTACAAAAGAAGCTGCCCAAATGCGGACGATAGTTAGAAGCACTGTAAACAAGTACATATCTCGGGCCCCCTCCTTGGCTGCTCCAATTCTAAGGATGCATTTTCACGATTGTTTTGTAATGGTGAGTAACGACTCCTTACTGCCCGGTGGATGCGCACAGGAAGCCCATCCAGGGCCCTCGGATGCTCTCTGGATGCGCATCCGCCCGCGCATCCAGCATAAAAGCCAGCGAATCGGTAACTAAGCTTATTTTGAATAAGTAGCACAGTTTAAACTAGCGTTAATTTTTAATTTCTACATATGCATATTTTGATGCTCAGTAGTGTTACATTACATGGCATTGACATGGCAAACAGAAAGTGTAAATGGAATTTAATTGCATGGGAAAATAGGAAAAACCAGCAATTTTTTCCTAACCCCTAAAAACAGCAGTTTTTATGAAAAATGTGAAAAAATAATAAGCTATGCTGGTTTGACTTGGAACGGTGGCCTTGGCACTGGGTGCTGATTAAACATGATTAATCCCGTTCCCATGTTTTGCTTCTATGTTTTGACAAGATTTCAGATCAATAAATATTGCTTTAGTTTGTTTATATAGACTACCTTAGTTTAGTCTGTTGTTTGACAACAAAGAAGTTCTATGATGTTGGATTCTGTCAATTTACCATCTTAAAGTGAAATTAGCAGTGATCCAGAATCCCCTATTCATCACAACATTTCCTTCTATAAAAAATGATAGGCTCTAGCCAGATGAGGACATACTAGAAAAATGACTTGGAGGAAAATGAATTGCTGTTTACGGAATTGGGATAACGTTAGGTGTGAAAACTCTGAGAGTCTTGAACTGTTGTCTATACAAAATGTGGACTATAATTTCTGTTTTCCTCACAAATAAATGTCTGTGTGGCTCTTGCATTCAATTGTCACTCAGATTTGTCTATATAAGAAAACTTCAATATGCTGTTTGGACCTAAAATTTGGAATTTTGACATCAATGCTAAAATCCTATATGTTTTTTGCCCACTTTTCTCAAGTGCAACTTTTTCCACACAGATGGTTTTTAATTGCAATATGAATGTTAATTTTTGTAAGGAAGATTCAGGCTTTGTGGTGAAAAGTTAACTTACAAGTTTTATCCCCATCTACACTTCAATTGTCTCCTGGTTTTTTATGTTGTTAACTGTCTTCAATTTATGTGTTATGGTTTGCCCTCCATTTAATTTATCATTCATGACACTGTCATAACCTGTTATAGTGTTAAAGGTGACAAAAGGCATTTGTTTATTATATTGTGCTGCTACACTGCTTGAGGAGAGATTATCTAGTTAATTAAACAACCAAGCTAATAAAAAAATTAAAATTTGTGCTTGGTTTCTGAGCTGATTACTTGATAGGTAGAACAGATGCTTAATTTCAAAAACAAAAACCGAATTTAAGCTCTTTAGTAGGTTTTTGTTGAATGCAGATGTATAATTTGTTTTTGCATGGTGATGTGTCTACAATGATTATGATGCAGGCATCTTCATTATCAATTTGGGTAAAACTTGGGAAAAGCTACAGCTTGCTGCAAGAATTATTGCAGCAATTGAGAACCCTCAGGATATAATTGTGCAGTCTGCAAGGCCGTATGGCCAGAGAGCAATTCTGAAGTTTGCCCAGTATACTGGAGCACAGGCAATTGCTGGCAGGCACACACCCGGAACATTTACAAATCAGCTTCAGACATCATTTAATGAGCCACGTCTTCTGATTCTTACTGATCCAAGAACCGACCATCAGGTGAACTTTAACCTTTTGGCAATACAAATCTCTTCTTGCGTAATGCATTGTACTCAAATTATATTAAGCTTCTCCACGTCTTTAATTATTTTTTAGTTTAGGCCCCTTATTTCTTACAGTTTTCATGTTGATGCCTTGTAGCCTATAGTAGAAGCAGCACTTGGTAATATCCCCACCATTGCGTTCTGTGACACTGACTCTCCAATGAAACATGTTGACATTGGCATTCCTGCGAATAACAAGGGAAAACACAGCATTGGTTGTCTATTTTGGATGTTGGCAAGGATGGTTTTGCAAATGCGAGGGACAATTCTCCCTGGCCATCCTTGGGATGTCATGGTAAGCTCTGTCAATAACTGGTGGTTCATGGCAATACACTGCAGTTTTTATCTTATGGTCAAATACACTACACTTTTAAGTCTCAAGTGCATGCAGACCTTTCTCCTTATCAACTAGAATCCTTTCAAAAATGAAATCATATAGTTGTTCTCTACGTATTTTCCACTAATGTACGTCTATACGTAATTTTGCTGTTTCAGCAAGTATTAACTAATTCAAAAATCATTTCTTCATTCCCTTATCAACCAGGATCCTTGAAAATTATTTATCATTTTCAAAAAGCTTTATTCTCTTTGTAATTTTGCCGTTTCAGTAAGCATCAAGATGCGAGCAGTTACACAGCCACCCCTTCGTAAAGTGCAACTGATCTGCAATTGGGATGATTCAAGCTAGTTTAATAAACTAGCTCAGTCACATAATGTTTTCAAAATTTACAAAATTCGTTCATGCGTATCTCACTCCTAGTATGACTCGTTTAATCTATTACTGCATTGGGATGATGTTTTCTCTGCTACTGCAGGTTGACTTGTTCTTTTACCGGGAGCCAGAGGAAGCCAAGGAACGTGAAGAAGATGAGGTTGCCCAGCCTGACTATACTCCTGGTTTCGCTCTTGGTGCAGATCAATGGGGTGCAGATGCTGGTGATGCTCAGTGGGGGGAGGCTACTACTGGTACAGTTCCTGCTGCAATACCTGCAGTTGGTGCTGATTGGATCCCTGCTCCTGGTTAGTCTCCATTTTTATTAGAGAAGCAAAAATGATCTATAAATTTGTCGTGATTTATTTCAGAAAATATTGCAGTACCACATGATTGGAATTCTTGTTTACCTGTTATGATGCTCTTGGAATGTTGGGGTATTTAATTGTTTCATGGTTTTCTGATCTGTTTCAGAACCTGTTGATGCTGTTCAATGGGATGTGACAGCCCCTCCAGTAGTGGCCCCAGTTGTAGGGTGGGATGCAGCTCCAGTGCCAACGCTTCCTGGATTGGCCACACCAAGTTGGGAGGCTCCAGTCGAGCCCACAAGTTGGCCTTCTGGATCTCAATGATTCCAATTTATCTCTTTTCAATTTCACTTTTCTGAGGAAGGTAAAAACATTGGTACTATAATGGTGTTTTTTAACAATGCTGAGTGGCTGCTGCATTACTGTATTGAGGCATGTCTATGATTTTCAGTGGAGATCTATAGTCATTCCTTGTAGGTTGTGACTGTACCTTAAAACCAATGTTGCAGATACAGATAAAGGGAGCATATGGTTGAAAATTTGAAATACATTTTTTGGTATTACTTTTAAGTTTGCAACTTTAAAGTCTACCAGTTTTGACACAATTTGAGTTTTAATTTATGTAACTACTTTCTTGTAAGGTTATTTTGCTTTTTAAGGCTCCAATTGATCCCACAAGTTGGCCTCCTGGATCTCAATGGTTCCAATTTAGCTCTATTCAATTCCACTTTTCTGAGGAAGGTTAAAACATTGGTATTATAATGGTGTTTTTTTAACAATGCTGAGTGGCTGCTGCATTACTGTATTGAGGTATGCCTATGATTTTCAGTGGAGATCTATAGTCATTCCTTGTAGGTTGTGACTGTATCTTAAAACCAATGTTGCAGATACAGATATATGGCTGAAAATTTGAAATACGTTTTTTGGTAGTACTTTTAAGTTTGCAATTTTGACACAATTTGAGTTTTAACTTATGTAACTACTTTCTTGACTATCACTGCTTGCTTTTTAAGGCTTTGGTATAATAATTGTAAGGTTATTTTGCATGAAAGAAAAATAAGCTTTTCACTATCTTTGCTAGGTAAACTTATTACATTTCTTCTTTGACATCATTTGGTTTTAACTTATTGTTTCTTTTGATTCTAGTGCCCCGGCTGTTTAAGCCCTTCCTGTTGGTTCCATAGGCTTGTACAGATGAAATGCACTGTCATAGGTTGTTTTACTTGGTATCTTTTTTAAGTGCCCAATGTCATTCTTCATGGACTTGAGAAGTGAAGGCAGAGACTAGGTGATAAACAATTATTCAAATTTTTGTTGAAAGTTTTGGTAGTTCCGCTGTTAACCAAAGTAAAGCTTTATGACAACGATACATTTTAACTATCTGTATCAATCCACAAAATACTACGTTTTATCAAGGTCACCAAGTATGATCTTTTTTCAAATCATATTTTATTGTCTCTCCCACATTGTTATTTGACCGTATGCAGTAGCAATTTATTTCTGTAGCCCATGGGAAAATTCCTTCTCATGTGGCCTATATAATGTTGTGTAATGAAGTTCACATTTATATTTAAAAATAAATGAATCCAACCAGTTCATACCAACCTCCGGCAAAACCCTAACTGTTTGAAACAAGCCACCTGCTATGATGGAAAAAAGGATGCGGGGAACCGTTTTGTCTAAAAAGATTTCTGATACAGTGTGGATAACCTTGGTAAACATTTAATGTCTAGATGGGGCTACATAGATTTCCAAAAAGTGGAAATCCAAATGTGCCTTCTTCATCCCTCGTATGTTTACATGGAACTCTGAGGTTTCTGCATCTGATGGAGTTCTGTTTAGAAATATTTTGTTAAAAGGTGATTATTTTTTTCAAATTCAAGAATGTTGTATACTCTATCTAATATATATATTTTTCCTTTTTTTTTTTAAAGGAAGTGATTGGATGATTAACATGTTTTACTTGGTACAAACGCAGCCTTGATTTTATCTATATCCAATGTTGCTACTTTCAATACAGGAATTCAAATGTGTGTTAAATTGTAGCCCAAGCAACTTCAAGGCCAATAGGGTGGTGGAAAATATAGAATTTCTTAATTTGGGAGGAATATCTAAGTTTTCCTCTCCTCCTGTTCAACTCTTTTAGCTTAAAACTTCATCATCACACATCTCTTGCATTACAGAAGAGGGACCATATTATTTTGGTTGTAAATCTCTTTCTAAGCAGGTTATGCGAGTAATATGCTTTTGCACCTTGAGCTTAACTTTTCCCTATTTTAATGTTTGCGGTTGACCATTTGCTTTGATTGGCCAAGATGGGCGTGCATCTCTTGTCCTGCTAAAACTGAAAATGACAGAGCTTATTGTAAGTTTTCATCTGTGTTGATAGAAGTTGAATTCATATTCTTTAACCTTAAACATGTAGATGACAGAACTTTGTGAATGTGGTCCTCAACGAATTTGAGTTGCAATTGTTGTTTTTTTGGAGCATACTGTGGTTCAGTCATATTCTTCACCTTAAACATGTAGCTAAAGAACTTTGAATGAATGATTGAAAAACATGAGTTTAGCCTGGTATTTTGGGCTTTTCGGTTTTGGGTATTACATTCTTATCTGTTTGCTGGTTATCTTCATCCATTTTCTCAACGTAAGATCTCCACCAATATAGATTTTCTTCATATAAAAATGCCAACCAATACCAACTAATATAAATGTAATCTGATTCACACAGTTTTTTTCAATACATTCTTGTTTATACTCTTCTTAGTTCTACATAAGTTGCATATGAGAAAGAACCTTTTTCAATACTTTGACCACAATAAGTGAATACATAAGACATATGTACTATGTGATATCCCAAAGTACGAATTAATTTATATAGATATTGAGTGCAAAATATAACGTCTCATTCAACCTTCTAAGATGCTCAACTAGTTACGTGGACCTCTGAAATGAATGGTACGATTTAATTGAATGTTTTAATGTTTTTCCATTATTTTCATAATAGAATTTCATTTACTATGTATATAGACAAACACTTTGATGCAGTTTTATCTATTATATAAATATTATGTGTTACATAGAAATGTCATAGTTGTTATTCAATATTATTCTTTTGATGTGAAAATGGTTTGTTAAATTAAGGTAAAAGTTAAGAGCTGTTGTTAATACAGTTGCACCATAATGTTCTACCTCCACTTGCCATTGTAAAATGTGTGTTGGCATTTATTGAAAGAATATATTTCATAGGATTGTGTAAGCTAGTAATATTTAAATATTAATTAATATCTAGAAAACATGGTTATGTAAATGTTGCTTAAATATAACGAGGTTTTGGAATTAACATATAAATTGTTTAATTAAATTTGAGAAAAATATAATTTTTTTTTGACGATATAAGATTAAAATATTATTTTGAATTGCGCTTTTATATATTAACTTACTAAACATTTTGTGGTGGTTGCTTTATTATAAAGAGATTTTGAATTTGGATATGAGTGTTCTTTTTTCTATTGCAAATTATAACATTTTATGAAGAGACCATGCAAATTATAACATGACGAATACGTAAGTTCAAAATTATCTATTAATTGAAACTAGTTCAATCATACTTCGAAGATTTAAGTATTATTGATGCATGGTATAACTATAAAACATATAATTGCTTCATCAATTGATTCCAACTAATTTGTATTCAACCTCCTAACAATATAAATGTTTTAAAAAAATTGAATAATTATTAATTTTATTTGGAAGATATAAATTAGTTATTTAACAAATTATTATATCATAATAGTATTATTGAAGTTCGCAGGAAAATATTATTTAACTTTTTATCTTTAGATTCTAGTGTAGTAAAAACTTATTTATCAAATATGCTTATAATACCCCTCTAAAGTAACGGGGAATTTAAAATAATAAGATGCCTCACTACAATAGAATTTCTTTTTCTTTTATTTGATCACTATGCACACTTAAATAGAAAGAGAGGTTACATTGTTTACAAATTATATCTAAAGGGACAAATGGACCCCAACACACCTTGAACCTCATTTCTTATTTACTTTACGAGGCTCAACTACCTACAAAAAAATGGAGCATCAAATACAAAGTATATATCTATACTTGAACACCTTCGCTGATGAATTATAACTGATTGAATGTTTGAAGATGTTAAGTTGATGATCACCGAGTTGCAGAAAGTTAATGCAAGACATTAAATCAGTTATTGTATTGTATTGTCATTGATGTCAACTTGATATAATATGATTGGTTATATATATAGTGTCAAAGACTTCAAAGAACCAGAGAGATAAAGGTTATGTTATCGGTAATGCATAAAAGATCAATATACACTAAGGGACAATAAACATCGACGGACAGTGCACCTCGACGGATAGAGAACCCCGAGAGAAGAGTCACAGTGATACCTGAGCAAGCATTACCGGACAGAACCAAGGTAACTCGAGCAGAACTGAAAGTCATATTGTTGCCCGATGGACAGACAACCTCGACAGACAGAGATGCCCGAGGACAACTAAAGTCACGACTGAGAAAACAAAGAGTTAAACACCGATCAAAACTGGAGTTCAGAAACGACAAAAGACTTAGCTGACAGGAGCTAAATATGGAGTTAACTGGTTGATCACATTGTTTTCATCGACAAAGTTAAAAGCTAGAGATAAGCTAGAGTTTTAAAGCTGTTTTATTCCTTTTAACAAGGAGAATTTTTGTGAGATAAAACTGAAGTATGCTTTAAAGCAAGAATGGCGAGAATTGCGGATCACGACAAGAACAAGAAATATACAGACTTAGAAATGGTGAAATCATGTCTATAAAGAGACAAGCTAATTAATTAAGAATGAGTGGGTGAATAGAGAAGAAGATGCCGAAGAGATACTAATGAAGAAGACTTCATACAGTCCTGATCAACAAGCTATAAGACAGAGCTAAAGATTTCTGCGGACACAGAGCAACAGAGAAGCACAACATCACCGAGAAGAAAGAAGTGGAGCAAAGAACAAAAAATGAAACATTGATCAGAAAGGTATTACGAACTTACAATAGATCTGAACATATGCAAGTCTAAGTTGTATTTAAGAACAAATCATATACTGTTTCAGTTTGACCATTGATTTATAAAGTCTGTTAACCGATCAGGACTTAACCATCCTTTATATATTGAGATACATCCCAAGGAGTATCAAAATATTAATTCATGAAGATAGCATAGTGAAATGCCAGATTTCAAGTGATTAACTATTAGTGATAAATCCTCTAACAAGGTCGCACTTAACAGTGTGTTTGTAACCTTTAACAAGGTTGGCCCTTCACCGAGCTCACTTTAGAAGAGTGAAAATTTTGGGTTATTGGTCCCAAGTGTTTTTTCCCATAACAGGGTTTCCACGTTAAAAATACATGTGTCAAATGTGTTTATGAGTCATTGCTTTGATGTTTTGCTTTACACATTACTAAAACATGATTGATCGGTAAACACTAAGTTATTTACTGTATTTCAGTAAATGATAGACTGCTATCCGGTAAAGCTTAAGAATAAGGTTTAACAGTGAACTCCGAGTAGTAGTTATTTGATAAGATTATTTCAAGGCATACATCTTGTAGGACTGAAGATAAGTAGAGACTTATAATTGTGGTACTAAGTTTTTGGGTTGATATTGGACTAATTTTTGAGGTCACTGATTCACCCCCCTCTCAGTTATTCTAACAATTGGTATCAGAGCTTGTGTGCTTAAAGATGAAGGTTTCAAGACCTAAGCTAAAGATCACAAGATGAGAAAACGAGATGTGCCTAAGTTGAACAAGGATAACTTTGCATCATGGCAAAGCATGATAAGACTCCACCTATTAGGTATTGGAAATGATGTTACTCAATACTTGGATACTGAATATGTGTTGCCTACAAGACCTCACACACTTGATCAATTGAGAGAAAAACATGAGCACAATTCTATGATTATAGAACTTGTTTCTTCACTCTCTGATGCTAAATTTGAAGATGTCAAAACATGCACCACTGCAAAGCAAATGTGGGAAAAATTGAAGCTAGTACATGGAGGAGATGCAAATGTACTAAGAGCTAAGGCAGAAAGCCTAAGAGGTAAGTTTGATGACCTAAGAATGAAAGAAGGAGAAAATATCACTCAGTATATGATGCAGCAGTGACAAGCGGAAGCCTTCAAACAATGAGCAAATGGTAAGTTCCAATCCCTCAACACCCAAAGTGAAAGGGGCAAGTGCTAGATACCTATCACAGGTATAGTAAAAGGACTTGAAGAAGGTTATCACAACCCAACTATGCAAGGTAACCTAATCACCAGGTTTACCAAAGTCCCAAGCACCAAAAACCAAGGATTCACCAAGAGGTCTCTTTAGCCCAAAAGACAATCAAACCCCAAGAAATGACTTAGAAGACCGGGGTTGGCCTACAATCACTGTCATGGCCCATTTAGGTCCTATTTCTTTAGTTCCAATGGTTCTTTCATTTACAAGCAACCCATAACACTAAGATGCTTCACAACCTAAGGATTTGGCTTGTAGCCTTTTCTAGAGGGTTTTTTGAACATAAGTCAAAATGTTTCCAAAGGAAGTATTGAATTGGTCAGGGATCTTGATAGCCTTTGAGGTTTCACTAAACATGTCCAAGCACCAAGGAGTGGAGGCAAACAGAAGACACTGCTGTCACAAGTTTTAGACTGGACTAATAAGCATAATTAGGTCTCCAAATGCACTACAAGTGCTCTTTCTCCTAAGCCAATACACAAACTAAGCATGGGGGCATGTGTGTACATACAAAAGAAATTAGAATCCAAGGTTAGAGGTCTTGGTGAATCCCCAACCAGAATTTATGGTGACTGTCCTAAGTCACAAAATGGTGCACACATGAGATGTACACCTAGAGCTTTGTGGCAAACTCACTCCTCTGCAAATCCACACTCCTAACCTGAAAAAGATGAAAATACATTGGAAAAGGTTGTATTCCACCAAGGGGCATCAATTTCCTATGGTGGAATGGGACCAAACAATTAGGCCCTATTCGAAACCCTGTTTTAAGCCTCAATTCCAGCCACTCCCACTAAAAATCAGATATCTTCCAATCTAGGGCATATCAATACATGAGACCAACTGCAAATGGAAGAAGACTCAAGGCTTCAACTTTTGGATTCACTGTTTCATGCCCTCACATCCGTACTTGTCCGTACAGTGGTCTGAATCATGAAATATGTAGAGAAAGTTTATGATTTTATTGATTTAAAATGCAAAATTTACATATCTTACCTTCCACCCGCCTGAAAGGGCTATTTGAAGGCTTCCCCCATCGGTTACAACCGAATTTTAAACTATCTGACCGTTGGGGGCTTTAATTACAACTTTTGGCAAAAAGTTGTCAAAGTTGCTGATGCAGGAGCATCCTGGGTGTAAGGGCAATCTTGCATCACCCAAAAATTTGTGTTTTTCTATTCAATAAGGGCTATTTTGTACAAAGATGCTATTTTTGGAAACTTACTATTTTTAGTAAGTTGGTCGTTTGAACTCAGAATGTTCTAATTTTCCAGGTGAAGGTTCATCTTAGTCATATAAGAATGCCAGTTGAATTTCATTGCTAGATCATCTGTATTGGCGAAGTTATTAAGGATTTACTGTTGAGATTTTAGGGTGCAAAATCTTTGAGCTCAATTTTCAGGACCTTAGAGGCTCCGGATCGAGGGCGATGCCCCAGCTGATTGGCGCTTCGCAAGTCAGGCACTGTAGATAGCGATCTCCCCTTTCTGAAAAGTGGTTATAATAGCCAAATGGAGCTACAGTTCAAAAGGTATGGCTTCTAGAAGTTGGGCTACCTAATCTCATGTTTTGTAAATATTTAAAGCCGACCCTTTTGTAATAAAAGTGAAAAATAATTAAATGCTAAGGGTAGTCGGCCTTAATGGCTAGATTTCTGGA
>MU227276.1:3593830-3615827 GCA_018584345.1 Thuja plicata
GCCACTACTTTGTCCCTTGTTCCAAGAGTTGCCTTTGCCTCTAAAGTTCTTCCCACTATCATTACTCTTCCCTTTGCCAAAGTCTTGTTTTCTCTTCCATTTTTCCTCTACCTTGAGTGCCATTTGATAGCACTTATTAACTGTGGTAGGTTAGTGTAGGCTTAGTTCTTCTTGAATGGACACCTTCAATCCATTCGTGTATCTTGCTAGTTTTTCTTCCTCATCTTCAACCATATTGGTCTTCATACATAGTTTTAATAACTCCTCGGTGTATGAGCCTACATCCATGTCCTTTTATTTTAGACTTTGCTTCCTCTTATGGATTTGTACCCCATAGTCCTCAGGTACATATGTCTCTTTGATCAATGCTATCATCATATTCCATGAATTGATCATGTTCTTCCCATTCTTCACCCTCTTTATTTGGATGAAGTTACACCAAGTTAGGGCTTCTCCCTTTAACTTGGATCTTGCCGCCTTTACCCTCTGTTTTTAGGGATGTCCTCACATTCAAAGAATGTTGTCAAAGCCTCTATCCAATCCAAGACTAGATCAACATTCATCTTTCCATTGAAGACCGACAGATCTATCTTCGCCATGTTTCTCCTTCCCATGGATTTCAAGGCATCTATGAAAGATATTTGGTTTGCAGGGATATGTTGATCAAGATTATCCTCCTCTTCTTCACTCCCTTCTTCATTTTCAGACCCATCTTTGTCCTTGTCATCAAGCTTCTTCTCAAGTTCTTGAAGCCTCTTAGTTAAGGATTTATTTGTAGCTTTTTTCTCTCTCACCATCTTTTCTAACTCACCATTTGTGACCCTTGTAGGGATCTCCTCATTCTCAGGATCAGACATAGGTCTGATACCACTTGATGCAGCAGTGACAAGTAGAAGCCTTCAAACAGTGAGCAAATGGTAAGTTCCAATCCCTCAACACCCAAAGTGAAAGGGGAAAGTTCTAGATACCTATCAAAGGTATAGTAAAAGGACTTGAAGAAGGTTATCACAACCCAAATATGCAAGGTAACCTAATCACTAGGTTTACCAAAGTCCTAAGCACCAAAAACCAAGGATTCACCAAGAGGTCTCTTTAGCCCAAAAGACAATCAAACCCCAAGAAATGAATTAGAAGACCAGGGTTGGCCTACAATCACTTTCATGACCCATTTAGGTCCTATTTATTTAGTTCCAATGGTTCTTTCATTTACAAGCAACCCATAACACTAAGATGCTTCACAACCTAAGGATTTGGCTTGTAGCCTTTTCCAGAGGGTTTTTTGAATATAAGTCAAAATGTTTCCAAAGGAAGTATTGAATTGGTCAGGGATTCTGATACCCTTTGAGGTTTCACTAAACGTGTCCAAGCACCAAGGAGTGGAGGCAAACAGAAGACACTGCTGTCACAAGTTTTAGACCGGACTAATAGGCCTAATTAGGTCTCCAAATGCACTACAAGTGCTCTTTCTCCTAAGCCAATACACAAAATAAGCATGGGGGAATGCATGGACATACAAAAGAACTCATAATCCAAGGTTAGAGGTCTTGGTGAATCCCCAACCAGAAGTTATGGTGACTGTCCTAAGTCACAGAATGGTACACACATGAGATGTACACCTAGGGCTTTGTGGAAAACTCACTCCTCTACAAAGCCACACTCCTAACCTGCAAAATATGAAAATAAATTGGAAAAGGTTGTATTCCACCAAGGGGCATCAATTTCCCATGGTGGAATGGGACCAAACAATCATGCCCTATTCGAAACCCTATTTTAAGCCTCAATTCCAGCCACTCCTTTTAAAAATAAGATATCTTCCAATCTACGGAAGATCAATACATGAGACCAACTGCAAATGGAAGAAGAATCAAGGCTTCAACTTTTGGATTCACTGTTTCATGCCCTCATGTCTGTACCTGTCTGTACAGTGATCTGAATCACAAAATCTGTAGAGAAAGTTTATGATTTTATTGATTTAAAATGCCAAATTTACATATCTTACCTTCCACCCACCTAAAAGGGCTATTTGAAGGCTTCACTCATCGGTTACAATCGAATTTTAAAATATTTGACCATTGGGGGCTTTAATTACAACTTTTGGCAAAAAGTTGTCAAAGTTGCTAAGCAACTTTGACAACATTTTTTGCAACTTTGCTTTCTAGGAGACCAAACTTGGTCTAAGCATAATCTAGTGATCCAAGTGATCCAACATGGATCTAAAACATTAAAAACATGAAAAATGACTAAATAATATGATCCTAGGCCCATTGAGCACTCTTGACCATAGTTAGCCAGGGGCTTATAATTGTGCCAATCCTGGAACTAGGCCTTACAAATTGGTCTAGGTGTTTGACTAAGATACTTAAACTAACTAGATGTGTTTTAGGAATTCTTGAGAGTATTGTTTTTTGGTTCTAGAGTAGGTGCTCCTACACCAGTATAGCTGCAGAATAAAAGTAGTCAATGCTATCCCAGGAGTTGGAGGTGTACTTGAAGAAGAAACAGTGGTAAGAAAAATCCTAAGAACCTTATTGCCTATTTATGCTATTAGAGTATCTACTATACAAGAAATGAGAGCAGTAGAAAATAAAAATGTCACTCTAGATAGTTTGGTTGGTAGACTTATTTCATTTGAGATGAATAACTTTGACAACAATTTCTTAACATCTATTGAGTCTGCATTCAAATCTTCTTTAAAGATAAGTAAGTCAAGTCATAAACACACTATGAGCAATGATAGTGATGACCAAGGACTTGATGAAATTGAAGCACTAATGGCTAGAAGATTGCAGAGAGACAAAGGTAGATATAAAGGTAAATTACCATTGGTATGTTATAATTGTAAAGAGATTGGACACTTTGTTGCTAGATGTCCTAACAAAATAAAAGAAGACAGAAATAGTGATAGATCATATGAAAAGAAGTTTGACAGAAGTGATAACAAAAATTACCGAAGCAACTGACAATTTGACAGAAGAGATACCTGAGACTACAAGGACAAAGGGAAGAAAACTTGTTACCTGGCTGAGAACAAAGCTGGAGATACTGACACCGAATATGATGAAGATATTGAGATGGTATTTGTTGTCATGATGGATGATTCAGACGAAGAGGAAAGGTATGTTGAGACTGCACTCATATCTAAGGTTAGTAAGAATGATGTTTGGATTATAGACAGTGGCTGCACTCACCACATGACAGGAGATAAAGAAAAAGTTTGAAACTTTTGAGTATTATAATGGTGGACCAGTAAGAATGGGTAATGACTCACCTTGTCTGGTTGAAGGTAAAGGAACCATAATGTTGAATAATCTGATCAGATGTGAAAATGCATATTGGCTGAAAGGCCTTAACTATAATCTGTTGAGTGTTTCATAGCTGAATAACACAGGTCACCGAGTTGTATTTGAGAATAAAAAGGCAAAGATCTTTAATGAATCAGGAAGGTTGATTGGAACTGGTGAACAAACAAAAGGTAGCCCATTCTATCTTGATGATATTAACACCACTTATTTAATGGCTAGAAACGAAGACATATGGTTGTGACATAAAAGATTATGTCATGTGAATTTTGACAACATGATTAAGATAAGAAATAAAAGGAAAGTAAGAGGCTTACCGAGCATGTCAAAGCCCGAGCATATCATATGTAAGAATTGTCAAAAAGGTAAAACAACAAAGTCCAATTTCAAGAGCAAAACCCATACATCTAATGCTATTCTAGAACTAGTCCATACTAATCTATGTGGACCCATGAGAACTAAGAGCTACTATGGTGATAGATACTTCATTCTATTTGTAGATGATTATTCTAGAATGATGATAGTTATGTTCTTAAAAGAGAAATCAGAAGCATTCAAGATGTTTAAATGGTATAAATCTATTGTAGAAAAACAAAGTGGTAAGGAACTAAAATTCTTAAGATTAGATAGAGGAGGAAAATTTATTTATGATGAATTTACTAACTTTTGTAATGAGCATGGAATTAGAAGACAAATTTCTGCACCAAGAACACCACAACAAAATGGGATCGCTGAAAGAAGAAATAAATCCATTGTTGATTGTGCCAGAACACTGATGATTGAGAAAAAGCATCACTCAAACATTCTGGAGGGAAGCTATCAAACTACTGTCTACACATTGAACAAAGTACAATTAAAGAAAGACACCAAGAAGACACCCTATGAGCTATGGTATGAATACACACCCAATGTAAGTTACTTCAGAATTTTTGGAAGTCAATGTTATTTTTTGAAAGATGATAGAAATGGAAAGCTTGAATCCAAAAGTGAAGAAGGAATCTTTCTAGGGTATTCCACCAAAAGCAAAGCTTATAAATGTCTTAACAAGTCCTCTAACAAGATAATTGAAAGTGCAAATGTCAAAATAAATGAATATGTAGAGAAAAATAATAAGGGAAGAAAAAAATAATCGGAAGACTACAATAGGTTTGTTTACAATGAAGAATCTGACACTCTTCCCGAGCAACAGTATATCACTCCCGAGCAACAGAACAATGCACCCGAGCATCAGGCTGCAAATACTGAAAATCAAGAAATTGCTCAAAATGATGTTCTGAGCGATGGAAATCAGAATGAAGGCCAAGATGATGAACAAAGATTTGAACCAATAATTTCCAAGTATGTTAGAAGACACCATCCACATAACCAGATCATAGGAGACAAGAAGGCTGGAATGAGAACAAGAAGTAAGTCACTAAACACTGATGTTTAATTTGTGATTTTGAGCCTAAATCTGTTAATAATGCACTTGAAAATGAAGAATGGATCAGTGCTATGAATGAAGAAATAGAGAAGATTGAGAAGAAAAATACATGGATATTAGTACCTAGACCGAATAACAAGAATGCCATTGGTACCAAATGGATATTCAGAAACAAGCTGAATGAGAATGAAGAAGTCACAAGAAACAAAGCAAGATTAGTATGCAAGGGGTATGCACAAGAATAAGGTATTGACTATGGAGAAACCTTTGCACCCATTGCTAGACTAGGAGTAAGAATCCTACTTTCTTATGCTACATTCAAAGGATTCAAGGTATAAAAAATGGATGTCAAATTTGCATTCCTAAATGGAATACTAGAAGAAGAGGTATACATTGAACAACCAGAAGGGTTTGTTGATCCTAACAAGAGAAACATGGTTTTTAGACTACACAAAACCTTGTATGTATTAAAAAAAGCACCGAGAGAATAGTATAAAAGATTTCACTCCTATCTCATAAGCATTGGATTTGTAAGGACAAGCGAAAACAATAATCTGCATTTAAAAGAAGATGATGATAACATTTTGATTGCTGAAATACTTGTTGATGATATCATATTTTGGGGTAATGATATGTTATGTAAATCATTTGCTAATGAAATGAGAAAAGAGTTTGAGATGTCAATATTTGGGGAGATCAAATTATTTCTTGGTCTACAAATATTTCAACAAGATGCAGACATATATATCACACAATCCAAATACATCAAGGAAGTGCTGAAGATATTCAAGATGGAAGATTCCAAGCCAATCAGAACACCTATGGAAACCTGATGTAAGCTGACAAAGGAAGACAATTCAACCAATGTAAATCTGACCTTATATAGATCAATGATTGGAAAACTCATGTATGTAATTCATACTACACTATTTATAACACATGCAGTTGGAATAGTTGCTAGATTCTCTGCTAATCCCAAAGAATCACACATAACTACTGTGAAAAGAATTCTGAGATATCTAAAGAATACCGAGGACTATGGTTTATGGTATAAAAGAGAAGGAAAATTTGAGCTTCAAGTCTATACAGATGCTGATTCAGATGGAAACTTAGATGACATAAATAACACAACTAGAGGAGAATTCTTCGTGGGTGACATACTTGTCACATGGATAAGTACGAAGAAAGGATGCATCTCACAATCTATTGCAAAAGCAGAATATGTGACTGCTGTTAAAAATTTCTCTAACATTGCAAGGATCAAACAATTACTGGAAGGTATGACTATGAAAATTCTTGAACCAATGATTATCTATTGTGACAATACCAGTGCAATAAACATTTCTAAGAACCCTGTAATGCATGCTAAGACTAAGCATATTTCTATAAAGTATCATTACTTGAGAGAACAAGTGCAAGAGAAAGAAGTGATACTAGAATATTTTCAATCCAAGGAGCAATTAGCAGATATATTCACAAAGCCATTTCCTAAAGATACATTTGAGTACATGAGAAAGAGACTAGGGGTCCGACCCCTGTCTATTGGTCACTAGCTGACTAGGAGGCTGCATTAGCCTACACATCATCAAAGGATCATTCATGTTGATGCAAGCAAAGAAATGGCCTGCAAAGATACATCAGTACACAGAAAGGTACTTATCTGCACTAAAGACCAGAGTCATTATATTGCTAATGGATATGGAAATTCAAGGAGTATATTATAAAAGGAGCAAGAAAAGAGTTTGGAATTGCTGTTAAAGGGAGAGATTAATTAAGAGATTATATCCATATGAAATATCCATCTTAATCATCCAAAGGAAGATAAGTTATCCTAAGGGAGAGATGACTTAAGGGAGAGAGTATATCTATTGCTATCAAAGGAAAAATAGATGATAAAAAAGAGGAACAGTCAAAGGAAGAGACAAAATCAGAAGTTGCTACATCTATCCAGTGAAGGGAATGAAGATTGAAGAGAGTACTTTGCAAGAATCAAATCTAAGCTATATGAGCTTATCGAGAGCCATATATTTGTATTGGTTATAGAATAATAAGTTTGGTAAATTGTGGAACTACAACTGATATATTTCATATTGTATTAGTAATGATGTAGTGTGTTGCCATCAATGCCAAAGGGAGAGATTGATGAACTATAACTGATTGAATTTTTGAAGATGTTAAGTTGATGATCACCGAGCTGCAGAAAGTTAATGCAAGACATTAAATCAGTTAATGTATTGTATTGTCATTGATGTCAATTTGATATAATTTGATTGGTTATATACATAGAGTCAAAGAATTCAAAGAACCAAAGAGATAAAGGTTATGTTATCAGTAATGCATAAAAGATCAGTATACACTAAGTGACAACAAACGCTGATGGACATTGCACCCCGATGGATAGAGAACCCTGAGAGAAGAGTCATAGTGATACTCGAGCAAGTTTCCTGAGCAAGCATTACCGAGTGGAACCAAGGTAACCCGAGCATAACTAAAAGTCATAGTGTTGCCCGATGGACATACAACCTTGACAGATAGAGATGCCCAAGGAAAACTAAAGTCATGACTGAGAAAACAAGGAGTTAAACATCGTTTAGAAATGACAAAAGACTTAGATGGAAGGAGATAAATATGGAGTTAACTGGTTGATCACATTGTTTTCATTGACAAAGTTAAAAGCCAGATATAAGACAAAGTTTTAAATCTATTTATTCCTTTTAACAAGGAGAAATTTGCAGGATAAAACTAAAGTATTCTTTAAATAAAGAATGACGAGAGTTGCAGATCACACCAAGAACAATAAAGATAAAGACCTAGAAACAGTGAAATCATGTCTATAAAGAGACAAGATAATTAATTAAGAATGAGTGGGTGAATAGAGAAGAAGATGCTAAAGAGATACTAATGAAGAAGACTTCATACAATCCTGATCAACAAGCTATAAGACAGAGCTAAATATTTCTGCGAACACCGAGCAATAGAGAAATATAACATCACCAAGAAGAAAGAAGTGGAGCAAAGAACAAAAAAGGAAACATTGATCAGAAAGGTATTATGAAATTATAATGAATCTAAAAATCTGCAATTCTAAGTTGTATTTATGAACAAACAATATACTATTTTAGTTTGACCATTGATTCAGAAAGTCTCTTAACCGAGCAGGATCTAACCATCCTTTATATATTGAGATACATCCCAAGGAGTATCAAAAGAGTAATTCATGAAGATAGCATAGTAAAATGCTAGATATCAAGTGATTAACTGTTAGTGATAAATCCTCTAACAAGGTTGCACTTAATAGTGTGTTTGTAACCTTTAACAGGGTTGGCCCTTCACCGATCTCACTTTAGAAGAGTGAAAACTTTGGGTTACCGGTCCCAAGTTGTTTTTCCCTTAACAAGGTTTCCACGTTAAAAATCCATGTATCAAATGTGTTTATGAGTCATTGCTTTGATGTTTTTCTTTAAACATTACTAAAATAGAATTGATCGGTAAACACTAAGTTATTTACTATTTTTTGGTATATGCTAGGCTACTATCCGGTAAAGCTTAAGAATAAGGTTTAACAGTGAAATCCGAGAAATAGTTATTTGATAAGATTATTTAAAGGCATACATCTTGTACGACTGAAGATAAGTAGAGGATTATAATTGTGGTACTAAGTTTTTGGGTTGATATTGGACTAATTTTTGAGGCCACTGATTCACCCCCCCTCTCAGTTATTCTAACACTTCGCTACCCTTATACTCTAGTTTGTAGATGCAATGTTTCATCCCTCTTTCACTACCCTTACTCTCTAGTTTGCAGATGCCATGTTTCATCCCTCTTTCACTATTCTTACGTTCTAGTTCATAGGTGCTTTGTTTAATCCCACCAGCCTTTCTATCACCACCTTTTCTAGTCGATCAACCATGCCATTGCCACCTTGGTATACATAGGCAATTCTAAACTCTTAGAATCTTCTAATAATATCCATATTGGAGTCTTGTTTTGGTGGATTGCATTTATTGTTAGTAGAGGACCTCCTTCCAGGTGTATGCTCACTATCATTTCAATCCCACATGCCAAGCCCAAGAGTGCTGCTTGAAATTTTTACATCATTCGATGTTTCAATACTTTCATCCTAACCTTCCCATCCCAATCTCTATCAATACACCTTGTCACATGTTCTCGAGTTTCCACTAAAATCCTCATCAAATTTATTTTAACCCAGCCAATGTACCTATACAATTTACAACAAGATCAACTTACTTAGGCCCATAAATGGTGGCACTACAATAGAACTAATTATGTTGAGTTACAAAACAAATATATAATCACTAGAATTATGGTCCATTCTAATCCTACAACTTTTGATTCTGTTCTACAAGTTTTTGCTGACACTACTCAACCTCTTCAACACTCTGGCCATTGTGCTGGCCACTACCCTAGCAGAGTTTCCTTCGCTAGGAAGCCTAAGGATAACATCGCTTGGATAGTTTTTAGACGACGTAGGAAGAATTTTTTAAACTTTGGCTCATCTTCTCTTGTGGCGTGAGTTTGGCCTTTCCTTTGAAGGGCTTCTATTCTTTGTGCTATGTGTTATGTATTTCTAATCAACACCTATTGTGTTGTCTATGTGTTGTTGATGGCTTGATTTTACTCATTTAGGCCTTGTTTATGTAAGGGTCAACCTCCTTGTTAGGCCGATTTAATAGTAAAAAAACTAGCCATGTGCATGATGATAAATCTAGTGCAATTATATAAACTTGTATTCCTAAAGTGCCATGACAGGCCATAAAAAGGATTATGTTTATGATTGAAGCAACTAATAGGATGGTGCTTACTATTGATGTGCATCTTTTACACATAGAATTATGAGCATAAGAGGATCTTTATGGTAGAATTGAGCTTGGTCTTTTGATATTGATCTTGATTTACAACTGAACAATGTCATATACTTCATTTTGGTCTTTTAGTGTAACTTTATGTTTGCAATTGAATGATATAATATTCTATTTTGCTCTTAGAAGTATAAATTTAGATTTCTAATCGAATAATAGAGTACACTCTAGTTTTATTTTTTTAGTATAATGTGCATTCTAAAAAATAAAATAAAAATATACATTTAATTATATAATGAAATAATATATACTTTAATTGGAAAGAAATCTAAAATAAAATATACACATTATTTTTTGAAAATATTCTCTTAGATATAACACATTACATATGATGTGCACAATTGAAGGAAATATGAAAGAAAAATTATTTTTAATATTGAATTGTGATGTGGAGCAAGAAGACCAACTCAACCCCTTGACCAAATCACTCCACCAATGCCCAATAACCCAACATGATTACCGACTTTCTCTCAAGGATTCCTTACACAAGGGACCTCAAATCAACTCCCAACAACCCAAGGCTCTTATAGGAACTTCTAGGGTATATATCAATACCTTTAAACTAGTTTCAACCACTTACTAGTACCCACAACAAACTGTTCAGACTAGTCCCAATTAGGCTATTTCTCTTGTAGCCCTCAAAACCCCATTTTCTTCGATTTTCTCAAAATTTTCCCAAAACACTTGGAAAAAAATTCACATATTTAGTTATCCATTTCAAATCTTCACAACATATCCCAAGGAAAAATTCCACTCTTTTGGACCAACAGTACGGAACATACACTGCTACATGTTCCAAGAACCCTAATTAGCCCAAATTTACAAAGAAAGTATGCTTAAAACATTAAATCGGGACTTCAAACCTTTCACAGTATCCTCAAATGAATCCAATCCAAGGATTAATTCACTATTTTTGACTTACCAACACATCCAATAGGTTTTCTATCAAACCCTCACCAAATAGGGTCAAAACTAGGGCCTCCTAGTACTTCAACCAAAACACACTTCAAGGGCTCAAAAGAAGTTCCAACACCATCTACAAGACATGTCCAAACATAAAAAAGAATAGAAATACCCCTTTCTTAAGCCACTTCTCTCACTGCTATACCAATGGCATCATTTCATACCCTTTCCAAAGCAAAACCAGTCCACTTCTTTGGTGATCACCCTGCTTTTCTTCAACCATGCATTATATTATGTTAGTAGAGGAAATTTTCCATTAAATATGATCCTTTCCTCAAGGTAAAATACTCACATAAAGAGGAATGGATCGAATTTCCATGAGACTCTCAAAAATTACTCTGGAATCTGAACAACGTAATCACACCACTCAATATTAGATTTGTAAAATGACTGAATGAACCCTCCAAAATGCCCCTAAAAAATAGTATAAACCCTATAAAATCATCATCTAGTGGAATTCAATGTTTTTGAATAGTAACAATCAAACAAATGACCTAAAACTTAAGGAAAAGAGCAAAAATTTCAAGAAATAAGAAAAATGCTTTATTGCAGTGATTCCTCCATACCACACTTACATTCTTAATATATTTATAGGACTTTATAAGCCTCTTATCCACCTCCTTCAACCGATTCCAATCGGTTTTGAGTCATTTTACTAACTAAAGCACCCAAATCTAACAAGCCCACCAAAACTGTAACTAACCATTACATTTAAAAAACTTAAATTTTTTATCTTAGAGTTAGGACTCTAGGGACCATAAAACCTATAAGAAGGATTATATTTTAGCCTTATTACATCATTTATAATCAAGAAAACCTACCTAGACTCATAGGGCATCATTGTGCCAATTTTGCATATTTAATGTCCTATGGTCCTTACTAGGACCATTAGGACTTATATCAACTTTGCGTTTCCAATTACAATCAAATTCCATAATTGGCCTCAAAATTTCATAGTTAGGTCTCCTAGACCCCTTTTCCCAATGTCCTTTCCTCCATGGATCCTTGTCTTTGTTTTCTTGCTTGGGTGCTCCTGCACCAGGTTCTTTGGACTTTGTTGATAAACTCACTTCAACTTGATGATTGTCAATTGTATATCTTATCTTATGTATTTTAAGACATAAGATGTTTTGTGACTAAGAAAAAAAGACAATGGGCTAGATGGTTTCCTGTAGTTGAGTGGTGACATATACTATTACTTATCACAATTCTTCCAAGATGACACCATATAAGGTCTTATAAAATACTCCTACCTTTTTTGGCCTTTTGTATTCTGCATCATTCTAGGGTCAAAGTAATTGATAATTCTGTTGCCAAATATGAGGAAAGTTTTAGGGTTATTTACAATAATTTAGTGTAGACATAAAATCAAATGAAACAACATATAGATCAACATAAGAAAAATCATACATTTTTATTTGGTGATTGGATATTTCTACATCACTAGCATCAACATCAATCATCATTACATGATAAGAGAAGTCATAAGTTGTGTCAAAATTTTATAGCCCTTATTTGGTGGTGCAATACATTAATGAGTTGGCATTA
This sequence comes from Thuja plicata, assembly GCA_018584345.1. NCBI lineage: Eukaryota > Viridiplantae > Streptophyta > Pinopsida > Cupressales > Cupressaceae > Thuja > Thuja plicata. The sequence continues at coordinate 3,605,944 of MU227276.1, forward strand.
CAAACCTGAAGTTGCGTGTATGACCACATTATTTTGCAAGAGGGAGTGCAAGTTGATCCCAAGGAGACTAAAGTGATCTCCAGTATTGGCCTAAATAAAAATCCACCAAAATTTAATAAGGTTTGCTAGGTTTGATGAGGTATTAACTCAAGTTTTCCAATAATTATAGTAAAATTATAGTTTCTTGATAAAAATGGTAAAAATTTATTCCATTGCTTGGGCTGAATAATTTATTTTGACATCTATTATACTTAAAGATTTTGTGTTCCACTCTACTTTTAGTCATGCTAAATAAATTCATAAACTATTTATTATAAAAGTTGATGCATTGGGCACAAGTATGGGACTTGTTTTACTAAAGAAGGTAAAACCCAAGTCTTCCCTAGGGGTATATGCACCAAGATGGGGGATGAAAAAGGTGCTAAATACCTTTTTTGTCCCCAAACGCACATAGCGCATACGTGCTATAGCGCACACACACTATTAGGTTTATTATAAAGTTAGGGCAGCCATAAAAGTGGCTCATTTTGTTTGTTCAAATCAGTATTCAAGAAATCAGAGATACAACGTGTACGCAATACATTGTGGGTGTTTTCTTCATCCAATTGAAGCAAAAAATGGCTCCATGACATCATCAAGGTCGAACCAAAATAAGAGGTAAGTGATTCTACAACCTATTTCTCTTATTTGTATTGAAATTTAGGTTTAGTTTTTAGTTTTCAATCAAATTTAATTGTCAAAGTTTATTTTCTTAAATTTTAAGTTTAATTAGACTTTTAAAATAGATTTTGTTTTAATTTCCAGGAAGGAATGATCTCACCAAATAAAACCCTCAACCAAACCCTCCATCTTCTCCTCATGAATATATGGATGTTGAAAATAACCAAGAAAATGAACCCCAACCGCCTCCACCAATCAAGAAACCTCCTCTTGGAACACATGAAAATTTGATTAACAAAATAGAAAGAGGGAAAACATAAATAGAATATTTAATTATGAGGTTAATAGATTCTATTGATACAAATCCTGGAAGGGCAACACTTTCAAAATCATTAGAATTAATCTTGACCCACTCAGGTTCAGTTAGTGGGCAACTTAATTTATGGCACGACAAAAAGAAGAACAAAAAAAATATTATGAAAATAAATTATCATTTGAGGGCATAAAAAAGAAACAAATCACAAAAGATGACATTTTCAAACTCTTTAAAAATATAGGGGAAACTGAAACTCTTAAAACTACAACAAAGAGCTTCCCAATTCATTGGTTCTTGAACAAAGATATAAAAACAAACTTTTGGGACATATGGTGGATGGTCTTTGATTCCCCTCCCTGTAAAAATCATGAGGTTCCTATCTATTTCCCGAGGAAACTCTATTGTGATTTTGTCCTGAAGGAGGTGCCAAATTATTTAGACTTTCTAGAGTCTTAGGGTATAGGTGGGGTCATCCTTTGATAGACCTATGGCACATCGTGACCCTAATGCACTCAGGTTGCCCAGTGAAAAGCCACATGTGGATCATGTTATTATTCCTTCCAGTGTGAAGGAACATGTAGAGGTGGACACACTAGGAATGATTAGTACTCTGACACAAATTCTCATTCAGTGTGCTACTCCTCTAGTCGAGGGTGACCATGGTCGGTCTACAAGGGGTCATTTTTGTCATTCTTGTGGATCCATGTGCACATTTGGTACTGCCGATAGAGAGGAAGAGGATGATGGACTAATGAATGATGATTTTCTCTATGCAACATTTGGCATTGATACAGAGGTAAATATTTGCAAGTTCATTGAATTTATTTGGTAATATTTCATTTTTAAATAAATTAATAATTAAATTAGTAACTATTAATTAGGATGAAAATTCAGGAAAAGAGTGTCGGTTGCAGTGACAATGATCCCCCAGACCTCTTATACACTACGTCGTCAACTCCACAAGTATCTATTGATTTTTTTTTTTAACTAATACATTTAATTATTCTATAATTATATGGATGTTTGTCTCATAACTTATTGTGCATGTACATTAGTTCACTGCTGGACCATCGAGGTTGATATTAGACAGCGAAGGACATCATTCACATTTTGTTGAGGTATGTTTATTTGCATGTTAATTTGATTTAATTGATTATATTTAATTAATAACTAAATTAGTAGACAAATTATAATCAAAATCTAGAGTCAAAGTGGTCATGGCAATGACCACATTCCTTCACCTGGCTTTGTGATGACATCATTTAGTCCATAAGTATATATGTAATAATGCATTATAATTAACAAGTGAGTGGTACGTTCTTATATTAATTGTTGTCTTATAAATTACCATACATGTGCACTAGTTTAATTAGCGGGGTTGTAAAATATTATAGGTATTCTTGATAACTATATAATACTCTTGTTGTTTCATTTTCAGTTATTGACAGTAGAGACTCCTCCTGATGTTCATGATACTTTGAATCGTGGCGTAGCTATAGCTATAGCTAGTTCTGAAGCACTGACCGAGGTATGAAAGAGATTACTTAATTAGAATTGTTATTTTAATAGTTTGTATTGAAATTTTTAATGATATTCATGTATGTATTTTAAATATTATTTTGATAATTTTTGTAGGGACTCATTACTCGTCAGCGTGCCCCTTCGTTGGATGTACATAGCGACTATTTCGTAGCAGTAAGAAAATATTCTATTTTATGTCAACGTATAATTGAAATATGATGTATATTAGTTATTGATGTTTATACTTGTTATTTTATCAGCTTGAGCTGCAGAAGAGTCTAGACAGGAGGACTATTGAGCGCACTCGAAAGAGTACTGCATCTCCATCGGTGATCAAAGACAACCCGAGATTTATTTTCTTCCCCTTCCGGGAAATGACTAGATTAGGGATAATCATTATACGCCAATATGGCATTACTGGACATATTTTTGTCTAATGTATAAGTGACATGTTCTATATCCATTTGGCTTTCACGAAGCCAATTTAACTTTATTAGACATATTTGATATATGACATTATTGGACATATATATTTTTCTTCATGCTCTACGAATATATATAGTTTATATTTTAAGTATGAAATTCAAGTGTCATGTGTATTGATATAGAATACTTTATGTTTATGTGCATGTCTTATGCTTTGTAAATTGCTTATGCCTTATATTTATGCTTGCACGTGTATCTATGTATATTCTTACTGAACGATTCATACTTAATGAGAATATGTCTGTTTCATTTCATAAACCTAGATTCATAATTTCTATTCCAATGCCTTAATGAAATGATAATAGTTCATATAAGATCAAAAATATAAATCCTACCCAATTTTAGTCCTATTGGAGCATTTTGGCCACCTGGACCTATTTAGGGAACTACAAGAATGTTAAGGGATGCACTAGTACATTGTGGTCCCGAATGTTTGAATGAGTTGTGAAGCCTAACAAGGTTATTCCTAGAATTTACAAGTCAAATTGAAGGTGTTAGCAGAGACGGTTCGATGCTAAGATGAGCGGTTTTCAAGATATGCAATGTTTCAGCTTTCAATTGCGCAACATTGTAAGTTTTTGCATAAAATGAGATTGGGTAGGGAAATGAAAATGTAAGTGAATTTCCAAAATATGAGATATGTTATCACAGGCCTCTGTGACATGGTCCCGTAGCATCCAATGGCTCATCGATACCCCTCGTGAACTCTGAGAAACAAACTCCTGAAGATCGCCAATTTTGTTGCTTGGTGCACCTTCAGGGACACTTGGCTCCAGAGCGGTCGCCAACATTCAAGTCACTTTACAACCATAACAGGGTCATTCCCAACATTCACCCAACATTCTAGAGCTGTTGGAGGAGATGGTTCAATGCCAGGATGAGTGGTTTTCAAGATATGCAATGTTTCAACTTTCAGCTGCTCAACATTGTAAGTTTTTGCATCAACTGAGTTTGGGTCAGAAAATAAAAAATTAAGAGAGTCTCCAAAATCCATGATAGGTTATCATATGCCTCTATGAAAAAGTCCCATAGAACCTGACGAATTATCAATACCCTCGCGAGCTCCGAGAAGAGAACTCCTGAAGATTGCCAATTTTGTTGCTTGGTGCACCTTCATGGACACTTGGCTCCAGAGTGGCCGACAATGTTCAAGCCACTTCACGACCATAACAGGTCATTCGTAGTGTGCACTCAACATTATGGATTTTTTAAGGATATGTTCAATGCAAGGAGGAGAGGTTTTCAAGATATGCAATATTTCAGATTTTAACTGCACAACATTGCAAGTTTTTGCATCAACTGAAGTTGGGTTGGAAAATGAAAATGTAAGTGAATATCAAAAATCCATGATAGGTTATCATAGGTCTCCTTGACACAGTCCCATAGCACCTAACGACTCATCAATATCCCTCACAAGCTTCGAGAAATGGACTCCTAAAGATCGCCAATTTTGTTGCTTTGTGCACCTTGAGGGCACTTGGCTCCATAATGGTCGACAACGTTCAAGAAACTTCATGACCATAACAGGGAAATTTCTAGAATTCACCTAGCATTCTGGAGCTGTTGGCAGAGACGGTTTGATGTTGTTATGCCCTGCATCCCCATCCCTACATTTTGTGTGCAAAATGTTGGGTCCCCCCTTTTTTTTTCTTTCTTTGCTTTGCCTTTTTTGTTGCGGCTCTGCCTTGTCTTTCTTTTCTTTGCTTTTCTTTCTCTGGGGTTTTCTTCCCCGGAGTGTGTCATTTTTCCCCTCCGGAATTCTGGATCCCGGAGGTTGTCTTTTGGTGGGAAGTTTGATTCCGGACTCCGGGATTGTTTGCAATGATGTTCCTAAGTCTTAGGAACATCATCGCAAGGAATCCCCAGGCCCGGAGTCCGGGTGTTTTATCTAACCTAAAACTCCGGAAGGAGGAGGATTGTTTTTACCTTGGGTATAAATAGAGCTTACTTGTCATTTTCACATTTACCGTGATTAAAACCTTTGAGCACTTAGAGCGAAATATAGCATTTTCAGAACGATTAACAGAGTTTGCAGAGAATTTACAGTAATCAAGGCTTAAACCCCTTCTGTGCTCTCTGACGTACGCGAGTGCTCCGTGGTGGTGATCTTGGTGAACTAATGATTCAAGTGTTGCAGAGTTCACTCGGTAATCCCTTCCTCCACCTTCTGCGTTTTTAGGTTGGTGCCTTCGCTTCCCTTCTCTCTGTCTTGTGTTCGTTTTCTGGTTTTTGTTGTTTTCGCCTGGTTTGTTTTTCGTTTGTTTTTGTTTTTGTTTCGTTTCGTTTCTGCCGTCTGTTCTTTCCTTGCCTCTGGTCTGCCGCCCGTTGGTGGGTTGGCTCTGTCGAAAGGTTTTCCACCTTCTGTGCAGATGTAAATAGTTTGTGAGTAATCTGTAAATACCTGTAAATAGTCTATAAATATTTTGTAGATATCTTGGATATGCTGTAAATAGCTGTGTATTTTGGTTTCAGCTTCGTCTGGTTTTTGTCGCGGGAGTCACCCGCGTGTACATTGATGTATATTCGTGTATATATTTCTATAGGCGACCCTTGTATATATCCTCCCTTCCCATGTATATACCCCTTAGCTCTATGTATATCCTTCCGGGTGGCTCGACCAGCTGGCCGAGTCACCCTTGTTGTTGGTTTTTTTCGCTTCAAGCTTGCTTCGAGGCAGGAAACCACTTGTTTGAAGCTCGGCTCGAGGCTGGTTTCAAACAGGCATTTTTCTCTCTCCTCCATCAAGGCTGTCAAAGCCTTATTTATTTCCCATGCGCGCAATTACTTCCGGCCAAGTGGCTTTCATTTTTTGCACGTTCGAACAGTTAGCTCCGCCGCCAGTGCCATCCCATCCATTTAATGCTAGCGCACGTGGCATCCACGTGGACCTCCCCCCACATTCTCCTTTACTAACGGTTACTTCTCCGGGTTTCGGGTCCCTTTCCGTCATCCATCTCATGTCTTCGTCAAGTGTGACAAATTTTCCCAGACCCGGAGATATAATGAGAATGCCAAGTTTATGTTTTGCTTTTCGGGTACTTATGCAAAAACTAACTTTTCTGGAAAAGCAAACGGCGCGGTGGTAAGATCTCCGGACCTCGGAGTTTCTGGTTTTATTTTGATAAATACGTTCTGACAGTCGCTTTGTCTCGCAGGTCCGGACTTCACTTTACAACCATGTCTGAAGCATCTACATCATCTCCTCCTGGAAGTCCGGAGTTGCCATCCACAACTGAGACCAGGGCAGTGGAAAAGTCTAAGATAGAGAAGGCCCTGGAAAAGCTCTCCCTCACCATGAAGTATATGCAGGGTGAGGAGATTGTGGGCTCGAAGATTGAGTCCAAGATAAAGTTGATGACCGACACCAGCGTCAGGACTTGGGCAGAAATGCAGGCTCTAGTAAAAATAATGCATATAAAACGACAGGTTGGAGATGCACTTGCTACTAACATTGGAGGTTTCGGTATTCTCAAGGCAGCTTGCTTCCCATACTCCGTGCAGTCTCCGGAGCTTGTGCTTACTCTGGCGGCCCACTATAACTCCACCGTTTGGGCCGTCATGTTAGCACCAGCAGAACCATCGGGATTCCCCACTCCACTGGTGTCCCTGGACCCAGCCACTTTCTAAATCAGCCTGGGCATCCTGCAATTTGATCAAGCTACAGTGGTTACAAGGTCAGATTCCTTAAAATAATTCACTGAGATGGAGGAGGCCTCTCGGTTGTACATAAACACCAACTGGCTCAAAGTCCCGAAGAGGGACCCCAAAAGAATGAAGATTGACATCCCCCGCTCTGAATTCAAAGAGAGCATCCAGATGGGGATGATTGCATTGGCACGGGTATTTGGGCAACCCTCCGCCCAAGAATTTGCAAATTGGATGTACTACTTCCTGTTCGCCATGTCTACTAAGGGACAATTCTTCGACTGGGCTACTATTATTTCCAACCATGTCGATTCCCAGTTCCAACAGCTGAACAAGGATAAGAAGTTCTACATGACTTCTTATGTTTTCTGGGCCTTGGTTCATCAGAGGCCCCACTCCAATGGCCTTCTCATAGACGGCGTCCTCAGATTTGGTCCGGGACAAAAAGCACCATGGGACCATTTCCCACAGATTCAATGGGAGGCCAGCTTCCCCAGTTACTGTCGGGTAAATGATTGTTTCATTTATCATCATCTGCTGATGCCCACTCGGGATGCCGGATACCGCCTATCTACTAAGGCGATGAAATTGGTTAGTAGTTATGGGCACTACTACACTCAGTTCCAGCAACATACCTACATTAGGGTCGCCGGCTTCTCTGGGAAACCCTACTTGTTGCCCAGGCATTGCAGGGACAAGATCGTGCTGCTGGAGTATTGCAGACAAATGACGGAGCTGCATACCTTCTTAGGCCTCAAGAAGGTCACCAATGTTTCATTCCCGATCTCTTGTGGGAACTATACCTGTAGTCTGGCCTCCGCAAAGGAGGTAGACAACGAGCTTAAAAGTTACAACTTGCAGGAATTTTATCTGGTGCGGAAGAACTTTGATCCGCATGGCCGCATTGCGATAGCACTACCTCGGGCCTCGGAGCCCCACCAAGGACACATAGAAGACTTCTGGGCAGATCGCCAGGATGATATGGATGTGCACAGCCGACATTATGATAGGATGACGGCTGGAATGATGCAGGAGTTAAAGCTCCAAAGATTCTCGGAGGGCTTTTCTGACACCACCCCTACTACAGATCCCCAGTACTGGGAAAAGGAGATTGATAAATTGGCACTGCCCGCAATAAATTGGGCCACCCAAGAAGATCACACAATCAAGGACTTCACTCGGGCAATTGTCGAGTGAAGTCATACATATTTCAAGTAGGTGTGCCCCGGGAGTGCGCGCCTTGGTCCCCGACCAACACAAAGAGTAACTTCACCCCCAGTGTTAAGATCGACTCTGGGGGCCGGGACATCTTCACTAGTCGGGACTTCTGCACAGGGCACAGCCAAAGGAAAGGGGGTAGCCTTGACCCCCTCCGCGCAGTAGACTCCCATACAAGAGCAGCTTTAGCAATCCATGGCGGCCTCCCAACAAATGAGGGAGCAACTATTGACGAAGCTGGCGACTCCCTCGCTCATGTCCAGGCCAATTCGTCCTCCTTCCTCCCCATCACTGGCTGCCTTAATGACGATGGCGACGGGGGTGGATCCCACGGAGGCAGCAGCGATGGCAGATGCAGGGCTGCCTCTAATCACTCAGAGGAAAAGAAAGCATATCGCACAGCCAAAGGCAGAACCAGTGCCCAGGGCTTCCCTCCCAAAAAAAGTGGAGATTCTCTCTTCCAGCTCCCCAGAACCGGAGAAAGAGGCAGAACAAACAGAAGACCCAGCCAGTCCCCCTCCAGAAGAAGAGTTTGATATATTTGCAACTGATGAATTTGGAAATTTGCAAGGAGGCGACGCACAAGCAGGGACGGAAGTCCCGGAGAAAGAACAAGAGGCTGTGGACCTCCGGGACCTAGAAGAAGAGGCTGCAGAACAAGAAGAGCAAAAAACAGAGGAGCAAAGACCGGAGATTATCTCTGGGGCTCAAGCAGTACAAGGTCCGGGAGTGGACCAACAAAAAACTGAACAAAAGGCATCCGCTGGGGAACCCGGACCCGGATCTTCGGGAACAACCGTAACCCCAGCCGCCGTGTTCCAGGGGCCACTCCCGGGGGCAACCTTCGGGCATGTAATAACAGTGGCCCAAACCTTGAATCTTGGCCAGATACCTCCCATACTGCCCAAAGAGATACCAATGACAGAAGAAACCCAGCCAGGGGTAGAAATAGATGAGGGAGGAGAACAAATTGAAGAGGTAATCCTCGAAGAAGCCGACCAGGGTCCAGATTCACCGATCGACATCATGGACCAGGCCGAGGACATAGAGATTGAGGATATCACCAAAGAAGAAGAGCCGGCAGAAAAGGAAATAGAGGAAGTGCCGGGAGGAAAGGAAGAGGAGGTGCATGTTGAAAAGGAGCAACCACCACTGGACGCTGGGAGAACATCAGAAGAACAGACTCTGGTAGGAAGGCCACCTCTCCCACCTCCGTGGCTGGTGGAGAGAAAGAAAAGAAAAGCCCCATCCACTCCAACATCACCTATCTCTCTGGCCAAAATGATGGCCTTTGCTCAGGCCCCGCCGAAGACAAAGAAGGCCCGGACAGTTCACACATTGCGAACTGGGCCGGGCGGAGAAACAGTTGCGGTAGTGGCAACACCTCCCCCAGATGCCGATGAAGCGACTGCAGACCCCGCGGATTACAACATCGCAGAGGTACACTTGGGTAAAAGAGGAAAGCAGGGTGAAGTAGACCTGCTGAAAGAAGCAGCAAGGGTAGTGGAGGCCCGATACGAGAAAGAGGCCCAGAGGCTCAAAGCGGAAAAGGAGAAGAATGCCAACCTTCTTGGGTTGTTTTATGAGCTGGCCAAACCCATCAGCGCCGTCCCTCCACAGGCCTCCACCTCAGAAGAATTACCATAGAGTGACATAGACTCCCTGTGAGTAATGAAGAAGAAGGCCCAAGCAGCTGATGAATGGGCCAATCTGCAGATAGGAAACATCCGGCGTTTCCTAGTATCCACTCTCCCGGATCTATACACAGCTCGGCAGGTTATTCGCCAGGCAGAAGCACTAATTGAACAGTGGGAGAGTGATGCTGAGAATTACCAGGCGTGGAAGGAAGAGCTCGAAGAGCTCCTCACTCTGGGAGAAGATATAATTTCCAAATCTAGAATTCTGGGTGATGAACCATTTGATTTCGTAAGGACTCAGCACTCCAGACTAGACCTCACATTGGAGGTAACCAAGCAACTGGTAGAGTCCTTACAAGAAAAGGTAAACAAAGTAAAGTATTCTTTTAACTTATGTAAAT
>MU227276.1:3631138-3646995 GCA_018584345.1 Thuja plicata
ATTTCCCATTTATGAGGCATGTAGCCTCGATTCCAGAGGGACCTACTTTCTTCTTTCTTCTCTCCGGCTCTCTTCTCGAGGCCGATTCTTCTGATGTATATTCTTATCTTCTTCCTCTGACCTGGCATACCTCTTCTGTCTCCAGGTCTTTTGTAGGGTGGCGCAGGTAGTACCGGCCCCCAAATATTGTATTTTATTAAAATGCAGTAAGTTAGGGTTAGGGTTAAAGAGTTGTATAAATAGGCAAATTGACCCATTTCTAAGGGTCGGCAAAATTGATGATTTTGTTGTCCATAAGAAATAGCAAAAGGAATTCTTTTTAGCTTGTTGAGTTGCAGAGATCAATGCTCTTTTGTTCTGTTCTTAGTAGTTAAATGCTCCCTTGGAGCCACTATTGTATCACGCACCAGTGCTTGCTGGATTGAACACTAATGAAGAAGGAAGGATTCATGGCAATGCTGATGTTATCATCTCTACTTCTGAGTTAATGGTATTTCATGTTTTAACATTCTGTATGTCCTTTTCTCTGAATGTGTTAAATTAGATTAACGACCTCTTTATTTCCGCTACTGATGAAATGCTAACTGATGGTTGTGTATTTCTTCGGTATTTAGTATAGTCTTTCAGAGTATTGTTGATGTTCCAGACTTTTCAGCATGACTATAGTTAGATAAATGTCTCTAACCCTGTAGGATCTTTTTTTCATTTTATTTGCGAAGTTTGGAATACTCCAGGAAAACCCTCACTAAATTGAATCTCCGGGAGAAATGAGTTGAAGTAACCAGCTATCCCCCTCAAAAACAGTCACCTCTCCCAACCGAGCCCCGCACTGTCGTGACCCGACACCTAGGTGCTTGAAGGCCCGGAGGATTTATTTCCCCCGGACTACCTTTACAGGCGGAGTTGGCCGGTTTCTCCGAAACCCGGTGATAACTTATGACTGTTGGCGGACCTGGTCAGCAAAACCCCATCAAGAGATCTTTGCATGATATTCAAGGGTCATTCCCAAAATGGAGAAGATGGAAATCTTCATTAATAATCTAGTGCCTGAATTGAGCTATGCTCTACAAATTCAAGACTCTCCTAGCTTCAATAGAATGATTAAAAATGCCCTCCGTATTGAGGAAGTCATGGTTAAAAGAGGGGAAATCAACCTTCAAAATGAAAACAAAAACAACAACTCCAACTCCAAGCCTAAATGGTGGAAGCAAAACAAGAATGTTGTTAATGACAGAGTGTTTGACACCTCTATCATTAATCCTAAACCCGAGGCATTCAATATAACTAATGGCATGCAAGAAATCAAAGATGGTTAGGTAACACCTCCCGTTCCCAAAATGAACAATGATAACAACAAGGAACGAACATGGACTTCAGAACCCCAAAGAAAATTCACTCCTTTGGGGGAGACTCTTGAGATTGTTTTGAAAACATTGGTGGATAACAAAGTTCTTACAATTCCTTATTCTAAACCGTGGGAACCAATGGTCAAACCCAGGTGGTGGGATGATAATTCCTATTGTGTCTTCCACAAAAACAAAGGCCACAAGACTAATAATTATCTCAAACTTAAACACGTCATCCAAGACCTCATCGAAGGAGGTAAGATCAAAGTAGATAGACATACTACCAATGAGGATCATACAGCATTCAACAAACCCTTTCCTAATTACAATCAAGGGGAGATATCTAAAGGCAAGGGTATTGAGGTAAACTACACCTATCCCAAAAGTGACAATGTGATTAATATGCTTAATATTAAAACTGAATCCATCAATGTGATCACAATTAAAGGTGCCTCATCTCACTCAAATGTTGTAGCACAGAGCCAAGCATAGGTTACAATCAAAGGACCTCCAAAACTGACATCAACATCAACATCCAAGGTTCCTATTATCACTATTCCTAAACTAGCAGCAAGACACATGGTCACTATCCCCAGAGAAAAATATGACTTGGTAGACCAATTGCAATGAACCTCTACCAAAATTTCCATCTTTGAGTTGCTCAAAATATCCATGGTGCATAGGGAAATCCTAGAACAAGCTCTACATGCTGCTAATGTTCCAAAAGATATTGACATAAACAAGTTCCAAGCGATGGTCAATCACATCTCAACACCACACTACCTCTCCTTTTCTAAAGAGGACGACAAGTCATTGACCCCTCCACACAATCAACCCCTCCATATCGAATTCCTTATTTATAAATCCTGTGTTAGATGCGTGTTGATAGATGGAGGTGCAGGATTGAATATTTGTACACTGGATCTCATCAGGAGACTAGGTCTCTCAGAACAAACAATTGACACTAGAAACAAGATAACCATCAAATATTATGATGAGGAAGAAAGATCCTTCAGAGGTCTTATTTCTCTACCTATCAAAGTCAAACCCATTGAAAGGAATGTTATATGTCAAGTTCTGGATTTACCACTGGCCTACAATATTCTACTACGCAGACCATGGATTCATGAGATGCAAGTTGTACCATCCACTTATCACCAATGCATAAAATTCCCACATAATGGGGTAGAAATGATGATTCCTGCAGATGCTAACTACACTTGCAACAATATCAAAGTAGGTAGCATGATCCCACACAACAAAGAGGCTATGGATGCAGTTGCTCCTAAAACAACCAAGGACATGGTTATGAAGAGTTTTAGAAAAACTTTGAAACTTGAAGAAATAGGTATGGGAGAGTACAAGCTAGACCTAACTACCTAAATGACAGAACTTCCGATATCAACAAGATCCTACAGAAAACTTTTGTCAACATTCAAACCTATGGCATCCAAAGAGATAGAAGTACACAAGGCAAGTGGCATGATAAAGGTGTCCACATCTTCTTCATATATAACACAGAAGAACAGGTAGTCTTGGACTGGCTTTACAAAGGAGAATCGGTGGAATCTGAGGTCAAACATGTGAAAATATCCCCAGAACAATGTGGAAAGGGATATGATTTCCTCACACAAATGGGATACAAAGGAAAAGGACCTCTAAATGACAGGATGAGGGATCATTGAACCTATACCCATGGAGTTCCGCAACACCAGAGATAAAATAGGACTTGGTTTTAAAACTAAAACTGAGAAACCCACTCCAATAGAGGGTCCACACTTAGATAAAGGGAGTGATGAAATAGATGAACTAGAGAAAAGGTCCTATGAAAGATTGTTACATGTTGGCACACAAGACCCCAACTACTGAGGAGAATGCTATGTACCTAGCTTTGAGGTACCACGGGATCTTCACACTCCTTTGCTAGCAAAAACTCCCATTCAAGAGGTAGGAGACACCATAGCAACAATTACTCAAGAGATACCCCAGCCACAAAGTTTACATCCTAATTGGGGGCAGATGGTCACTATTTCACATGTTCTCAATCTACCCCACTTCGATCTGCAAGAAGCTAGTCGAGTACATCAGATAACCATTGTTGAATATTTAAACAGATCTGATGATGATGTCACATACTCTCATGACTATGAGTGGCTATTTATTGCCTCTGAACATATTGGGATAGATACAATTCACATGTTTGCAGCTCCCTCAGCTCCTAACAAATGATCTGACACTCCTCTAAATGATACTGATCCTCCTGAAGTAGAAGAAGAGTTCATTCCCCCGATCATTGATGGAGACACTGGTGAATACATAAGTCTAGAAGAATTTCATAGGCTGCAAGCAAGAAGCCTCCTTTTACAGAGAGATGATGATGAGACTTCTATTGACGAGTCACTAGAGTTTGGTCCACATATGACTGACAATGACCCTTTTAATGATGATCTTACTCTTATTGATCTAAATATTGAAGAAATTAACTTAACAGATCATGTCATGTCGGTTGATGGTCTTGATGCTAACAGGATGCTATCCTTCCCTGAATCTAAATCACTAACATTGATACATCCTGACCTAATTGATTGGACCGAAACAAATCCTACTCCTATCCTTGACTTTACCAATGACCACTCCCTATCTTTTTATCTCAATGCTTGTGAACCTTACCCTTCTTCCACCAATGCAAGGAGTGAGAACATATCACAGGAGGATATCAAGTTTCTTAGTCACAAACTGAAAAATAAAAAGAAGCAGACTAATGGTGAAAAGCACTCTGTGGTTGTATCAGATCCCAAAATAGTAAAGAAAAAAGATGTATCCAATGGTGAAAACCTCTCAAAGGTGCCAAAGGATGAGACTCTTGATATCCTCCCTGAACACTTTCAGGAAAGATCTTTGGTATTGATTGAACCAACACAACTAGTAAACTTGGGCACCATTGAAAATCCTCAAATAGTTCATCTGGCACAATATTTATCAAAAGAAGAGAAGGTATGGTTCACAGAGTTCCTAAAGGAGAAGAAGATCAACTTTGCATGGTCTTACACTGATATGCCAGGGCTAGATCCTCATCTCATCATGCACCACTTATCTATAGCTCCCGGGATCAAGCCCGAAAACAAAAACTTAGGAAAATGCATCCTCATGTTGCATTATTGGTAAAAGAAAAGCTAGAAAAGTTGTTGAAAGATAGATTTATTAGAGTCATTGCCTATGTAGGGTGGATCTCCAATGTAGTCCCCATTTCTAAATCTGATAAATCCATCAGGATCTATACGGACTTCTGTGACATGGTCCCGTAGCACCCAATGGCTCATCGATACCCCTCGTGAACTCTGAGAAACAAACTTCTAAAGATCGCCAATTTTGTTGCTTGGTGCACCTTCAAGGACACTTGGCTTCGTTGCGGTCGACAATGTTTGAGCCACTTCGCGACCATAAAGGGGTCATTCATAGAATTTACCTAGCATTTCAGAGCTTTTAGTGGAGATGGTTCAATGCCATGATGGGTGATTTTCAATATATTCAATGTCTCAGCTTTCAACTGCGCAACATTGCAAGTTTTTGCATCAACCGAGATTGGGTTGGAAAATGAAAAAAAAAGTGAATCTCCAAAATCTAAGATAGGTTATCGTAGGCCTCCATGGTATGGTCCTATAGAATCTAAATACTAGTCAATACCACTAACGAGCTTTGATAAACAAACACCTGAAGATCGCCAATTTTGTTGCTTGGTGCACCTTCAGGGACACTTGGCTCCATAATGGTCAGAAATGTTCAAGCCACTTCACGACCATAATGGGATCATTCCTATAATTCACCCAACATTTCAAAGCTATCGACGGAGACGGTTTGATGCCAGGACAAGCGGTTTTCAAGATATGCAATGTTTCAGCTTTCAACTGCGCAACATTGCAAGTTTTTGCATCAACCGGGATTTGGTCTACAAATGAAAATGAAAGTGAATCTTTAAAATCTAAGATAATTTATCTCAAGACTCTATGAAACAGTCCTGTAGCACCTAATGGCTTGTCGATACCCCTCACGATATCTGAGAAAAGGACTCCTAAAGATCACTAATTTTATTGCTTGGCGCACCTTTAGGGACACTTGGCTCCATAGCGGTTGGAAATGTTTGAGCCACTTTGTGATCATAATGAGGTCTTTCCTAGAATTCAAACAACATTACAGAGCTGTTGGCGGTGATAGTTCCATGCTAGGAAGAGCGGTTTAAAAGATATGCAATGTTTCAACTTTCAATTGCGCAACATTGCAAGTTTTTGCATAAACTGAGATTGGGTTGGCAAATGAAAATGGAAGAGAATATCCAAAATATGAGATAGGTTATTGCAGGAATCTATGACACATTCCCATATCAGCTGAAAAATTATCAATACCCCTTGGGAGCTTTGAGAAACAAACTCCTGAAGATCATGGATTTTGTTGCTTGGTGCACCTTAAGGGACACTTGGCTCCATAGTGGTCGACAATGTTTGAGCCACTTTGAGAACATAACAGGGTCTTTCCTAGTATTCACCTGACATTAAAGAGCTATTGGAAGAGATGGTTTGATGCCAGGATGAGTGGTTTTAAAGATATGCAATGTTTCACCTTTCAACTGCTCAACATTGCAAGTTTTTTCATCAACAGAGATTAGGTCAGAAAATGAAAATAGAAGCGAATCTCCAAAATAAGAGATAGGTTATCATAGGCCTCCATAACATGGTCCCATAGAACCTGACAATTTTTTGATACCCCTCACAAGCTCCAAGAAATGGACTCCTGGATATCACCAATTTTGTTGCTTGGTGCACCTTGAGGGACACTTGGCTCCATAGCGGTTGATAACATTTGAGACACTTTGCAACTGTAATGGGGTCATTCCTAGTGTTCACCCTACATTTGGGAGCTATTGGAGGAGACATTTTGATGCCAAGATGAGTGGTTTTCAAGATATGCAATGTTTCAGCTTCCAACTACACAATATTTCAAGTTTTTGCATCAACCAAGATTGGGTCAGAAAATTTAAATGGAAGAGAATCTCCAAAATTTGAGATAGGTTATCGCATACCTCCATGAAATGGTCTTGTAGCACCTAACATTTTTTTGATACCCCTCGCGAGATCCGAGAAACAATCTCCTGAAGATCATCGATTTTGTTGCTTGGTGCACCTTGAGGGACACTTGGCTCCATAGCGGTTGATAATGTTTGAGCCACTTCACAACTGTAATGAGTTCATTCCTAGTATTCAACCTACATTCTAGAGCTATTAGCAGAGATGGTTTAATGCCATGAATAGCGATTTTCAAGATATGCAATGTTTCATCTTTCAACTACGCAACATTGTAAGTTTTTACATCAACTGAGATTGGGTTGGAAAATGAAAACGTAAGAGAATATCCAAAAATAAGATAGACTATCACAGGCCTCTATGACATGGTCCCATAGCACCTGAGGGTTTGTCAATATCCCTCGCGAGCTCCGAGAAACAAACTCCTGAAGATCACTGATTTTATTGCTTGATGCACCTTCAGGGACACTTGGATCCATAGCGATTGACAATGTTTGAGCCACTTTGCTACCATAATAGGGTCATTCCTATAGTTCACGCAACATTTTGGAGTTGTTGGTGGAGATGATTTGATGCTAGAACAAGCGGTTTTCAAGATATGCAATGTTTCAGCTTTCAACTGCACAACATTGCAAGTTTTTGCATCAACTGAGATTGGGTCGACAAATGACAATGTAAGAAAATATCCAAAATATGAGATAGGTTATTGTAGGCCTCTGTGACATAGTACCATAGCACATGAGGGTTTGTCGATATCCCTCACGAGATCCTATAAACGGACTCCTGAAGATTGCCAATTTTGTTGCTTGGTGCACCTTCAGGGACACTTGGCTCCATAACGGTCGATAATGTTCGAGCCACTTCACAACCATAATAGGGTCAGTCCTAGAATTCAGTCGACATTCCAAAGCTTTTGGTGGAGACGGTTTGATGCCAGGACAAGCAGTTTTTAATATATGCAATGTTTCATCTTTCAACTACGTAACATTGTAAGTTTTTGCATCAACCGAGATTGGGTTGGTAAATGAAAACATAAGCGAATATCCAAAATCTGAGATAGGTTATCGTAGGAATCAGTGACACGGTCCTGTAGCACCTGACGGTTTTTCGATGCCCATCATGAGATTCGATAAATAGACTCCTAAATATTGCTAATTTTGTTGCTTGGTGCACCTTCAGGGATACTTGGCTCCATAGTGGTCGACAAAGTTTGAGCCACTTCACAACCATAATAGGGTCATTCCTATCTTTCACCCAAATTTATAAAGCTATTGGTGGAGACGGTTCGATGCCAGGATGAGCTATTTTTAAGATATGTAATGTTTCAGCTTTCAACTGCACAACATTGCAAGTTTTTACATCAACCGAGATTGGGTCAGAAAATGAAACATAAGCACATCTGAAAAATATGAGATAGGTTATTGTAGGCCTCTATGACATGGTCTCGTAGCACCTGATGAATTTTTGATACCCCTTGTAAGCTCCGAGAAATAGACTCCTGAAGATCACCAATTTTGTTGCTTAGTGCACCTTCAGTTGGCTCCATAGCAGTCGACAATGTTAGAGCCACTTCATGACCATAATGGGGTCTTTCCTAACATACACCCAGCATTCTGGAGCTATTGGTAGAGACTGTTTGATGCCAGGATGAGCGGTTTTCAAGATATGCAATGTCTCAAGTGTTAGAAGTACACTAAAATGGGTGCAAGGGTGTAGAAGAAACAACTCTACCCATTGGAGGGCTATATTTTATGATGGAATATATTCCCACATGTTAAGGGGAAGGTGAATCCATCATTGGTTGGTTTAGAAAGTGCTTTGAGCGTAGAGATTGAGAAATCCCTAGTTTTTAGGGTTTTGAGGAGTTATTTGGTGCTTTTGGGTATAGGAAGCTTGTACAACCAAATTGGTTGCATATTCCTCTAATTGGGATCATATTAACACTCTATACAGAGTGAAAATATTGGGTGTTGAGTCAAGGATAGGGTTCCTTTGTAAAAGTAACCTATTAGGCCTAGGAAGGAAAGGGGAACATCAGTTTTTGACCCTTCTGTTCGAAAGCACACCTACCTATTTCTGGGACATTTTTGTAAATCCTAAAAGGTTATCCAAATATATAATTAGTTTAAATGAGATTTTAGGTTCTCCACACCTGTATTCTTAGATGAGCTTTTATTCATACCATCAAAGGAAAAAGAAAGGTATAGTTTAAATGAATTTTTGTAGATACATATTGTAAGGATAAATTTTATTTATTTATTATTATTATGTTTGATTGATTAATTTTTAATTGAATGTGTTGTGATGGATGTGAGAAGATATGAATTCCCCCCTTTACCCTAAAGTCATAAAGGGAAGATCCAAATTGATTAACCCTAAAGAAAGGATCATTGCATAACTAGTGAATCAACCTACTAAGAATAAAGATAAAGAGCAAAACTCTAAATTCTATTTTATAGAAAAGAGTGTGTAATAGATTTAGGAAGATTAAAAATTTAATTGAAATAAATTGAAGACAAGAACTAACCTCAAAATGCAAGAGATATGAAGAATGCTATTTTCGGGTGTCTGCACTGAGTTTCTAGAAATCCTGCAACCAGATTTGGAATAGAAATGCAGAGACAGAGAAAACCCCAAAATATTTTCCAGATATGATTCAGGTCTGATTTTGACCCAAAAATGAATGTCTCCTTTGACCCAAAAAAAAACGTTGCCTTTGACCTACATAGTTTGACAGAAAATCTATTTTTGGATCCTGAAAGTTTTCTGAAAAGGGTACCCGAATCTGCACTCCAATTCGCTGTTCTGAACCTATCCTTGCAAGAAAAATGGTTTGTTTGTTGGGAGAAAGGGTTTGCGTTGGTCAAACCCCAATTTTGAAATTAACCTTATAATTGAATTGAAATTTCATAAATAAAAAAAGTAAATGAATAAATTCACCTTGCTTGTATAGAAACCCTTGTGGCGGATTCAAATCCTTAGATCCACAAGTAAATATGATCCAAATGAATGTAGAAGTTATAATATAGGATGTATCAAATCAATTGTCTTTAGACCTTCAACACCAATCTTGAAAGGATCTTTGAATTGGAAGAGGCTTGGAGGAATGTGGATGAAGATATCTTCAACAAGAGAGCTCCATTTAACTTGGATCCTTCAATGGTTTCTAATGGATCTCCTTGATGGATGAAATACTTGAAGGTTCTTGAATGCTTGAATGTAGATTCTTGCTTCAATAGATTATTTCTTAGGTTTACTCCAAGTGCTTAGTGCTTATCCTTTCAAGTCTTAGATATGCTTAGAAATTGCTACGATATCGCTTAGGTGAAAATGAGAGGAGAATGCCTCCTTATATACAAATCTAGGGCACAATCTTCTAGAGAGACTGACATAGGAGAATTAAATTCCAATTAGGCCTATACCCCTATAAGTGAACCTATATTAAATATAATTTCAATATTCGTTACTTTGGAGACCGATATAGCCGACCCGGAAGCAAGAATTAAATCTTTTTGAAGCCCGACATCCGAAAACCATGGAAACTTGAAATCTGGACCGTGGGTCAGAATCAAGGTCAACTATGACCTAGGTTAGGGTTGAGGTGGACCTTGAAATAGGTTAGGTTCAAGGTCAACCTTGAGCCATAAGGTCAAATTTTACCCTGAGGTCAAGAATCTTAGATTTGCAGGTCAAAATGCCAGAAACATGCCGGAGAGAAGTGGAAAATGGGGCAGAACAGGGGGAAAAGCCAGATCCTAGTCAAAGAACCATTCAATTCTCTTGACATGAATCCAAACCACTTAATCAAAGGGATAAAATAGTTCAAATTGGAACTGCTTCCATTTTTTGATGATACACATATATACAAAGAATGTGCTAGCATGAAACATGACAATAAGCTTAACATATATTTCTAGAATTTGTTTCGTGAACATATTTTTTTTAATTAATTATGAAAAATTTGTTTACAACTCAGCTCATTAGGAGCATCATGAGGAAATATCTGAGAATAGAAAACCTCTAGTATTGCCCCAAAAAATAGAAGAGAAAGTTTGTTATTAAATCTTACAAACTTCCCGTTATACATACAGGGTAATGTATGAGAAATTTATAGTCCACCCAATGTGGATTCAAGGGAATTAATTCCTTTACAAATATACATGTTATATGCAAATGCATTCAACTAGATTCGACATTACAAAATTTTGGATTCACTTTTAGTCCAATGCATCAGCCAGATCTGCCCTACCCTTTATTGTCTCAAGTATTGCCTCGTGGTCTGACTCATGAACCTTCCAAAGAGTTTTATTATGTGAGATTTTCCTCCATATCTGGTCAAATGGACATTTTATGCAATGACAAGGTTGGAATAATGAATAATCTTCCTGTGTGTCTCCCAATCCTCGAACAACCACAACCTAGGGTTCTTCATACAATACCATCTAAGCCATGTACCAGTTACAACCACTTCTCATGTAAGGTATTCTAATCCTTCATCATCTATAACCGAGTGATTCAATTTATTTTTGGCCTCAACACAATGAAACAAATAATAATCTATCCCTTCGTCATTGTCTTCAGGTGCAATAACAACAAAAACATGGTCTGCAATGATAAAAGCATAACGAGGAGATTAATTTAATGAATACTTACGATAAAGTACTAAATTTGAGACTATTTGTGAGTTGACAATTTACCCAGTTGCACTAGATCATACAAATGGTCAAAGTCAATGGATGATTCCATTTGTGTCAGTTGCAATGTTGCTGGGGGACGATAGGAGTCAAGTGGGCTCAAAATTTGTGTAGACCATTCGTCGACCCATTCCTTTGACTTGCACCCATCCCAATCTTCATCTGCGCATGATGAATAAAAGAATGCCATATGTTGTGTGTGGATGATACATGAACCTGCATTAGAGCTTCTAAAAGAGTGTATCTCACTTTATCCTATTAAATTACAAAAATCCTCGTATGGTGTAATGTTAGTTTCATCCATCAACCAAGAAAATTGATGAAACGTAGACTCACCTTCATTACCTGGACCCATTGTATCATTACACCACCAGATGATACATCTAACATCTAAAAATGTTTCTTTTTATTTGTACTTTAATTATTAACATGCTAAGGCCCTTTTTATACATGCACTTGCACCATTGTACTCTCCCTTTCCATGACCGACCTCTGTAAAATTGCACATATACTGAATACCGGTGTTCATATGCATCCTGTTCAACTAATAAAACATTCAAGAATTCTTGAATCGCAATGCAAAATTGTATGACCATATGATGTGTCGATGATATGATATGCTCCTATTACTCAAATCACCATAAAATAGATGAAAGCAACCGTGTACAAACTTTGTAGAATATGAACGATCATCTCTAATGTTAAAATGAAACTCCCTCAATATCTTCTTGTTCTCCTCTATACTGTCAGGTGAATGCATCAATTTTATATAAACAAATATAGAAACTTATTGAGAGCTGTAATACCTTGCTTGCACCTCATTTTGTGGTTGTAGAGTGTAGTTCTCTACAAAGTTGACAACAAAAACAATGGTATCAACTAGTGGGAATGTGTCCTTCCACAACTTGAATTGCATATCCAACCATCGAGCTCTATGTGTATGCCTTGCATACTCATACAAAAATATTATCATGAAAAATATCCATGAACTCATAAATTGGAATCTTTTCAATTACTAATTCACATATTTTAGCCTCCTTTTTTATCTTTTAGACCATATGCGACTGTCTTATATTTTCCAAAATCCACATTTTCATTCCCAATTGCATGTGTACTCTCCATATGTTGACAAATTGGCAAATGCTGCAAACCACCACAATATATGCATGTACCATTCAAGCATGAGAGCTTGTAAAATTATTGACCATCCACCCTTTCACATAAAATTTTAGTAGTTAATTCCCTTGAAGATGTAGGTGGGTCATTTATGTTACAATCCTGCAAAATATTGTTAGAATGCAAATCTACACATATACGCTTATAAACATCAAAATGGTTAGAAAATTCAATATGTATCCTACAACAACAAGTTGCACGTGTGTGATTTATCTTCACATAAAAAGGTTTAGCCATTTCAAAATATCTTTGACTAATTTTAAATTGAGGATACATATGTATAAATTTTGCAAAGAACTGTGTCTGAGTTGAATCCAAAAAATGTTTCAGATGTGGAATGCGGATTTGACTACCAATCCTCCTTCTTACAAGATCTCTTTGATTGGGAGATAATCATGAGTTATTCTTCCAAAAGTCTTCAATCATGGATTTTAAAGCTTCAACAATTGATTTATCTTTTTGCGGTAGTCTACCGAAAAATGCCCATAACTCATTGTTATTTGGATCTTCCACTCTTTGACGTCTTCCCACAAATCTCATTAGAGACTTTCTACTTATTTTCAATACTTTTCTTGTCTTTCTAATGAGTCAATATTTCTTCATTTGAGTGCTTACTATTGTTGATGTAAGTACACGTCGTGTGACATTACTATCTTTTGTGCGTGATGTAGAACCCACACTCTCATATGCAATCATTAGACTCTTTTCAATAAATTTTTCACTTGACTCATTCATCGTTCTTAGCCCAAGAATATTAATGACGGGCCTAAATTTTAGATTTCTCATCATTTGAAAAAATACTTGACATCTTCTTGTCATATTTAAATTCTCAAAAAATAATCCCCAAATACAGATAGCATATCTTTGACAAGTACGCTTGGGAATCTTGTCAGGCATTTGTTGCAAAATGTTAGTATCAATATCAATCAAATATTTTGGCCTTGTATAAACAATTCTAGGAGGTGTTTTCAGCTGTTGAGTGGCCTCAAGATTACGAACATCAACATTAAGTATCAATTGTGTACCTCCAACCGAAGATAATGTGGCTTCAAATTGAGATGTAAAAGATGGATCCTCACTAACTTGAGATATTAATGGTGTGCCTTCAACATGACACGATGTTGTGCCTACACCTTCGGGTGTAGATAATGGTGTGCCTACACCTTCAAATGAAGACAATGGTGTGCCTTCAAGATAATACAAGGGTGTGTCTCCAATATTGGATGGCGGTGTCTCTTCAACTTGGGAACTCATAGATGATGTGCTCACATCTTCATAATTAAATTGTCTTGTTGCATGCAAGTTTCTCATCTGTTGCCTTTTTGTTTCCAATTCCAATTCTCTCTTACTTTCTATTGATGTTTCATGTTCGTAATCCAAAGGAAAATCTTCTTCTATGGTATGCAATTTTTTGTGTTCATAAAGTTGTCTCATTCTTTCCCTTTTCTTCTCTTTGTCTCTTTCATTCTCTTCTGGTGTTAGAGTCTTTGCTCATTTCCTTGGCATGATGATGATTTCTATATATAATTCATTACAACTTTCAAATTATTATATCAATCTATTACAAGAAGTGAAACTTTATAATACCAATCTAAATTATATTAACTCATAATATAATAGAAACGTATGACAAAGTATAATAAATCTCATACAATATGTCAAATTATTTCTTCAAAAAATTCATATCATATCAATTATAAACAAAAAGATTCTTTATTCATAATTCACACGTGAAAAATGTTAGAATAATAAGTAGAAAAATGCAAATATTAATGCACGGAAGAGAACACAAAGACAAAGATTTAACGTGGTTCACCCAATCCCTGGGCTACGTCCACCAACATCGAGTCCAATATCTTTATTATTATCCAGTGATTACAATCTGAAACCTGTAACTCAATACCGTCACATGAAGCTAAGAAAAATCCCTCATACAATGAAATCTCAAAACCCTAATCCCTTTTCACAAGGATATTTGACCTAACCTAATTAGGGAAAAAAATACTCTGACTAATGGAGAAATGATATGTCTGGGGGGAAACCGCACTGAAAGAAACTGAGTTTGATTAGGCTCCACATACATAACAATCTCCCACTTGGAGACTGATCAGACTCCACAAAAATATCCTCCCACTTGGAGACTGATTGACCAAACCTGTAGCTCCCAATGGAATAAAGAAAACCACCCAGGACTCTACTGTTCTTTTATTCTGCTTAGTCTAGAAGACCAACCAAAGCTAAATAGGAATTCAGCTTCTCCGTTGTCACTGCCTTTGTAAACATATCTGCTGGATTATCATATGTATGTATCTTCTCCAACTTTAACTGTCCATAATCCAAAACTGACCGAATGAAATGATAGCGCAATTGTATGTGCTTTGTTTTTGAGTGCAAAGCAGAATTCTTTGCAAGATGAATGACACTCTGAATATCTGAATACAAATAATTATCTACCTATGGATGTCCCAATTCTTCCATGAAGAATTGAAGCCATATTATCTCCTTTGCTGCCTCTGTAGCAGCAAAATACTCTGCCTCTGTAGTGGATAACAAATTCACCTTTTGTAACTGAGAAATCTAGCTTACTGCTGTCCCACCAACAGTAAATACATAACTTGTAGTACTCCGTCTGGTATCTATATCTCTTTCCAAATATGAGTCAACATAGCCATGAACAGTAGTAGAAGAGCCCCCAAAGTGTAAACACTTATTGGATGTACCTCTCAAATATCTGAGAATCCATTTGATTGCATTCCAATTCTCAATCCCAGGGTGACTCATATATCGGCTAACGACTCCCACTACATGTGCAATATCTAGCCTAGTACATACCATAGCATACATTAAGCTCCCTATAGCTGAAGCATAAGGTATCTTGGACATTCTTTCCTCTTCTTCTAGTGTCTTTGGACACATTTCTTTGGTCAATTTCAAATGACCAAGCAAAGGTGTAGTGACAGCTTTGGCATCCTTCATGTAGAATCTCTGCAACACCTTTTCAACATAATCAACCTAAGATAGAGTTTATTTTCTGTTCTTCCTATCTCTGCAAATTTTCATGCCAAGGATTTGTTTTGCTGTCCCCAAATCCTTCATAGAAAAATATTTTTCTAACTGTTGTTTCAACCCCTTAATATGATCTATGTTAGATCCATCTATAAGCATATCATCAACATATAAACATAAAATAATGTAGCTGTCATTATTTAACCTCTTGAAATAAACACAATGGTTAGAATTAAATTGAGTGTATCCATTCTCGTTCATAAAAGTATCAAATTTAATATACTATTGTCGAGGTGCTTGCTTCAAGCCATATAATTTTTTTTGCAATTTACACACTAAACTCTCCTTACCCTTGACCTCAAATACCTGTGGCTGTACCATATATATTTCTTCATTCAAATCACCATGAAGAAAGGTTTTTTTAACATCAAGTTGCTCTAAATGCAAATCTTCAGTAGCCACAATACTTAAAACAATACGAATAGAAGTCATTTTAACAACTGGAGAAAAAATCTCATCAAAATCAATACCATGTTTCTGTGCAAATCCTTTTACGACTA
>MU227276.1:3666553-3684241 GCA_018584345.1 Thuja plicata
GGTAGATAGTCAGGCGAGTGCGGATGGTTTGACATCCCATTCATGTGTACATTGTGGGAGAAGATTTCAAGCATCCAATACTAAGGATATGGCCCTCACAGATGATCTGTTGTCAATGGTGTATGGTACAGAGCCGACACAGGTTTGTTTAAATTTGTATTTTGACATGTTATTTTAATTAATTACCTAAATCTGTTAAAAGTAAATAAATTTTGATGTATAGAAGAATCTAAATTTAGACATGAATAATATGCATTGCAGGGTGCAACTGGTGGTACGAGTACACCAAGGAGTGCTCATTCTAGTAGACGTGGACTACTAGCTCAAACACCTGAGGTAATGTTTTATAAATATTCATAAAATAGAATAGTACGTTGTTTTCAAAATATCATATCTTAATAATTTGTATGGTGGTAACTTAGTGTGGTCAAAAAATTAGTGTATGTTTGTTTTCTATTTCTTTATGGTCAAAGAGTTTGTTCTAATGTAATTCAACTGAAGAAAGTCATAAAAGGATGGTACTCCCTCAAGGAATTAGGTTGAACGCAAAGGCTTCAACAAAGATCCCTAGCTTTTGGTAACCTAGACATCATACTTTTGAATAAGTTCACTTCCTTGTCCAACCATCATGAATCAAACTGATTTGAACTCCTGCCCTCCATCCTTGGACTCAATTAAACCAATGCTGAACTCATACATAGACTCATACCCCAACCAATAAATTATTGGCTTCAATTTAATCATAATCTTCATTGTAAACTATTGCTTATATATTTATTTGGTGTTTTATAGGGTTTGTCAGGGGCTTAGATTTTTGAGATTGATGATGTCACTATTTCTTCCATTAACTTTGGCTTACAGAGCTACGTGGTATCATATTTTGCACACCTCTTGTTTATAGTTTTATCTGAACCAATGCAGTGTCATATTATTTCTCTTATGTTAATTTTGTTTTTGTTAGCCTACCCCACCAAGCTTGAGGTCATTAGGAAAGAGGAAGAAATCATCGGGGACATTGAAACAAAAAAAGGTAATTAGGTCCAATTTAAGTATATTTGTTGAAATGTATTATGAACATTTCAATGTAGTCTATACTGATGAATGCACTTGACTTGTTTATTGTATACATGTAGAATCAATTGGGTTTCACTAAACTAATGAATGCCCCAGACACTGCTGATGTTCAGGAGAGGGAGGAGGTAACATGTTTTCATATTTACTTTCAATTGCATTCTTGTTTGTTCAAAATATTTTAGAAATCTTGTTCCTCTATTAGTATGTCATCTTCTATGAATTTTCATACAGGAATCGGTCATAGCTGCCTCATATGAGGCGAACCCTTCTCCACTTCCTAGGGATCCCTTGCCTAGCACAAGAGATCCAACTGCGGTATGCATTTTATTTTTAATCCATGCATTTTTTATTTTTTAGTATTTCTTGTTAATAACATGTATTTTGTATTATTTATTTTTTCTATTATAGGACCCTTCACCACTACCCATCCTTCCTCTACCTCACCATTTTTCTAGGAGTTCCTCTCACCCATGACGAAGCCCATTTTGTTTATCATTCAACCCAAGCATAGGAGATCCAGCCGGGGCTTCGGTATGCATTTGTATTATCTAGTGTATACATTTTTTCCATTATCTAGTATTTATCGACTATAACCTCTTTTCTATTTTACCATACAGGAAAAGGTCCAAACTGGATCATCGATGGTTTTGTCTCCCTCCAGCATAGGAGTTCCAACTCATGTTGTGGTATGCATTTTATATTTTTTAGTATTTCTTGTTTATAAAATGTATTTTATATTATTTATTTTTCTTGTTATAGGACCCTTCACCACTGTCCATCCTTCCTCTACCTCACCATTTTTCTAGGAGTCCCTCTCATCCACGATGGAGCCCATTTCATTTATCATTCAACCCAAGCATAGGAGAAACAAATGATGTAATCAATAATTCAACTGTCAACAAATTACAACGCAATATTTATTTATTTTGATATTTTTTTAAGATAAGATATATGGATTAGCATTTGAATTGTTCTTGTGCAGAGACTTAGTGACCCAAGTGCTACTGTGAAGAAGCTCAATTTTGATGATCCACCACAGTCATAGATAGATCAAGACATTGTTTAGATCTAGTTGTGGTCATTGAATGACCAAATTATATGTGTGTGTGTGTGTGTGTGTGACATTTATACATTGTATATATCAACCTAGACATAGTTGATGTCACTTTTTGGTAACTCTATTATGGATTTGGCATGTACGCCATGTATTGATATGTACACTATTATTGTTCATTTTGTTATATATGAAAATTCAAATTTGATCCTTGAATTTGTTGGTTGGATGTTTATTCCTTAAGTGTATTCTTGTTTCACATGACTTGCGTATATGCATGTGTGTTTCTATAAATTAATGTACTTGTGTGTGTACTTCATGTATAATCATGTATATGATTCATAATTTTAGTTTGATTCAACCTATTCATACTTGAAGTTTGAAGTGTGTGAGAGTAGGTGCAAACAATGTGAGAGGTGATATATGATAAAGTAAATAGAAATAGCACCATTATATTTGACAAAAAGAATCTATTTGAATAACACTAGATCACTTAATCAAATATCATTTTTGAATCTTCTCTTTTGCATAATTTCTAAATCTACAAAAGATGCATTGTGAAATAAATTAGTACACCATATAAAAATCATGTGAAATTAAGTCCATACATGTCAAATGGTTGTTTAAAATCTACCAAAAGAGTTCAACAATATTCATGGAGTTACAACTAGTGTATCCCATATAACAAGAAGAATGAGAAGAAGATTGGTTTGGGATATGACTATGAAGATGCCATCAAAATGAATTAGTAAGGTAATAAATGAGCTTGTGTAAGGAATTGTTATGATTATGAAGGATCATTCATGTGTATGACATACGTGAATGACTTAAGTGAATTCATGTCTATGCTTCATAATGTATGTACTACATGTTTGCTCCAGGACATAAGAAATTTTATGATTTAAGTGAATTAATGCTTGATGTGCTACATTGTATTTAGGTTTATCTTTCATGCTCTATATGTATGCACTCCATGACTTATGTGAATTTATGTTTGTTATTGTATGTTTTTTTGTGACTGAAATACAAAGTATGAGAGTTTGATTTTTGTTCTTGGACAATGGATGTAGGGATGTTTTATACGATTTTGAGCCCCTTGAGTAACTTCAAATATATAATGTTCCTTGGGTACACATAGGAAGTTATAGGGGTCTTTGGTGCAGGGAACCCAACAAACACCAGGCATAGATAGGATTCTTCATGGGTTCATCTTCACATATTTGTAATCATGGTTAGATCCTAGAGATCAACCATTCATTTTGATTAGAATGGTCTCATTGTAAAGTCAATCCATCTAAGGCATCTTTATAAACCTAAGGTTGATTAGACTCATGAACTATGATAGGATAAGTAGGTTTGATGTTTTTGGTCTAATAAAGGTCCTACTATAGGATCTAAGGGTCTTCTAAGTCCTTTCAATAGGTCGAGAGGTCCTAATAGCAACATTTTGCAGCATTGTCAAAAGTTGCACAAATGTTGTCGAGCAACTTTATCATTATTGTTGTTTCAAACCGTTTGTCATGGGATAAAAATGTCAGCTCTATCTGCTCCAGTTGGTTGGGTAAATTCTAGGGGGACCTTTTTTTTCTTGTGAACCATAAAGACCATTTCGACGCAAGTCAGACCGAAGTGTTCCCAAGGTGCACTAAGCCAAATTGGGCAATGATATTTAGAGAGCCATATCTCAGAGCTCGTGAGAAATATTAAATATTTGTGAAGTGAAAAAGGACTATCTTGGGAAGGCCTACAAGAATGTGGCTCAGTTCTAGGAGATTCCACTTGGATTCCATTTGGCGATCCGATCTCAGTTGGTGCAAAAAGTTTCATTATTGCTCAGTTGAAATTTGCTCGATGGTGCATCTTTCAAAGCATTCATTGTGGGACCAAACCATCAGCTCCATCAGCTCCAGTTGGCCAGGTAAATTCTAGGGGAGACTTATTTCTCTTGCGAACCATTAAGAACATTCCGGTACAAGTCAAATCGAAGTGTTCCCAAGGTGCTTTCAGCCAAATTGGGCAACAATTTTTGGAGAGCAAAATTTTTTGGAGAACCATATCTCAGGCCTTGTGAGAGATATCAGAGATCTATGAAGTGTGCAAGGACCATCTTGGGAAGGCCTACAAGCATGTGGCTTAGTTATGGGAGATTCCACTTGGATTCCATTTGGTGACCCGATCTCGGTTGTTGTAAAAAGTTGCACTGTTGCTCAGTTGAAAGTTTCTCAGTGGTGCATCTTTCAAACCGTTCATCATGGGACCAAACTATCAGCTCCATGAGCTCCAGTTGGTCGGGTAAATTCTAGGAAGACCTTTTTTTTCTTGTAAACCATCAATAAAATTCTGGCACAAGTCAGACCGAAGTGTTCCCAAGGTGTACTAAGCCAAATTGGGTGACAATAGAAGTAAAACAATTCAAATGTCCACAAACCATAACATATAACACCATAATTTTAATTGTAGATTATGCCTATTAATTTGGTTTGATAGAATATTTTCAAGGTAGTTGCTTTGGGAGAGAGAGAGAGAGAGAGAGAGAGAGAGAGAGTGCATGACAAAGATAAATACATTAATACATAATATGAAAATGAACATACATACATAAATACTAAACATGAACCATTATTATAATTTAGAGAAACATGAGATATCCACCACATGAGCCATTTTTTTTTCTTTTTAAAGCAAAGTAGATGAAGCTACTATATATAAATATATAAAGATAAAAACCTAGTTCAAAGGCTTGACGGGGAAAGAACTAGGAATAAAACCCTGCTTCTCAGCCCCATTATAAGAAAAATAAAAAATATACAATTACAAAGTTGAGTACGAGACAATACCAATAGTTATTAATCAAAATTGGCATAACTACCAAATTATCAACTTTGCCAAAATAGTCATCACGGCCAAAACCAAAATGTTCCAAATCATTATTCCTCCATTATACCCCATCGAGAGCATCAAACCAGGCAACTTGATCAGCAGAAACATTGTCGAGTGGGGAATGCTACCCAAAATCCCAAGTACAGGGGCACACACATAATAACCTTCAACACCCAAATTCATAGAAACAGGGGCGAACACAAATGAAATTTCAAAATCTATAGTTGCTGAGTCAGACGCCAATGATGGAACACCTACAATAGTAACCTAAGGGGCATCAACATTATACCTTACCCCACTAAAACTCAGCTCTGATTTATGGAACAGATAATACCTCGAAAGAACACCCCCAAGCATAGCCACACTAGCGTGAAAGTCATATTGCATAGCCATTGAAAGGACAATGTTCGAAGAAAGTAACTATGGCTTAAAACTTTTTACAACACCCTCCTCTAGTTTTGACATTGATTGAAGAAAGTCCATCAGCGTGGGGATGCAAAATATGGTCTCCAATAATATGTTGGATGCAATGACATCAATGATCACACTCCAAATTGAAGATAGCTCCCAAATCATCATTGGAAATACTATCTTCAAACGACCTCTCCCAATTACTCATGGGGAAAACAATACAGTAATTTCTGGGTGCATAATCCATTGTCGACAAAGAAACCTGAGGCACAAATTTCTAGCAATATCCACAACCGGGACCAAAAAATAAGTCTCAAATGGATAGAACAAAAATAAAAGAGGCCACCATAAATAACATTCCTCTTAGCCACTGAAATCATACTTCCAATAAATGGAGATACAGAGAAAATCCCAAAAAAGATTTGTAGGATGCCTCAATTGATAACAAATCTAATCCATAGAAATGATGTTATAAGGACAGATTGGAATTTCCCCAAACTTCATACTAACTGAATGAATAATATAAGCAATTAACAAAATCAAATCCTAGCTTGCTCCTCAAATATGATGGCCACCAGCGTGTAATGAAGACTCAATACCTTATCCATGTCATGATCCACAATCAAAATATCATCACAACCTAAATTAGAAAGATGATCAACAAATGAATTACCTTCCTGGTATATATGGGAAATTGTGCATGATTCAAAGGAGTCAATAAGCCTCCAAATTTGCTTATAAACATAGGCCAAGTTTTTTTTCATAAATTTTCTGTTAATACATGCATGAATAGAAATCATGGAATCACCTTCAACATGGATTCGAGTGCATCCCAAAGAACTGGAAATCACTAACCCCTGTAATAATGCAGAAGCTTCAACCAAATTATTCATACCCTATAGGATGGGAGATGAATATAAGGCAATAGGAACTCCAAGATGATTTATCAAGCAAACCCTGATGCCTGACTTACCCAGGTTTCCACGTGAGGCTCCAACAAATTTAACCTTAATAACTCCATGTTCTAGCAGGGACCATTTAACCTTTGTCCTATCGAGTCCTCTTGATGCACTATTAATACTAAGGAAGGTTGGGAGAGAAATATATTTCCACTCCTTGAGTGTAGAATCATCCCAATTAGAAAATAAGATGTGTCAGGATTTATTCTTAATATTGACTTTTCAATAGTAATCTTCACAACATCCACTGTGGAAGGGGATTGCCTAAAGATACGCTTGTTTCTCTCCCACCATAATGACCAAATGACTAGAGAAAGAGAACATTTCTAGATAGATTCAAGGAGAGACTTTGTATACAATGTAGGCCAAGATTCAAATAAATCCCAAAAGGTATTAGGGAGCGGCATAACAAAATTCAACTTATTAAGAACAAATTTCCAACATTCCTGTGCAAACTCACATTGTAGAAACACATGATCTACATCTTCAAGATCTTGTTGGCAAAGGAGACATCTAAACCTATGAGAAATGTTGAATTTTTCTATCCTATCACTATTGAGTGGTCTCTTTTGGAGGGCTAGCCAAGAGAAACATCCAGCTTTAGGTAATGTGTAATCATTGTAGCAAAATGAGAATGCCCTACTTTTGATTCTAGTATCCAATACTCTACTGAGAGCCATGTACCCAGCCTTAACCGAATAATTACCATCATATGCAGGGGCCCAATAAATAGAATCCTCATTGTCTTGATAAAATACCTGCCTCCTTTTCAAAATATCCTTGAATAGGTTGGCATAAATATCAGAAATAGGAAGAACACTAGGCTCCTTCCAAGTGACCCGATGTGACAGTTGATCCACATGATCTATATAATGACACACCTTATCCCCACAAGAGGATTTAAAAACATGGATAGAATCATAAAATTTAGGAATACTTACTAGAGGGGGGAAGCCATTACACGAATCATCCCAAAAGCATGCATGAGCCATGTTGTTATAATTGTAATGAATCATAATTCACTCATATCCTCTTAGTTAAAGGGTACACAGTAAACTATACAAAATGTGGAACCTTGGTATATAAAAATCAACCCATTTCCAATTTTATATACAATTTGATCTTCTTTCAATATACAAAATTGTGGTCTCAAAATATGCATGTAGACCACTTCATAGTCATTTATATTTACAAAAAAGTGAAGTTAGATTGTTTCGCAAAATTTATATACAAATTTGTCAAAAATAATTCTACCATTTTGTAGAATGATTCTTCACGATGGCCCAAAACTAATTGAGCGAACCTTCTGGATCAGCTCTAACCCTTATCGTGTCATGTATTGCCTCGTGTTCAGATTCATGAAGTTTCCATAAAATCTTCTTACGAGGTCTACCAGTGTACTTTATCAATTCAATATTTGTTGCAACAAGAAGGTTTGAGTAATGCAAAATATGTGTATGTGTCTCATAGTCCTGAAACAACCACTTCTTGGATTTTTGGATAGGGTACCTGCATTTCATAGAAGCATAAATTAATACAAAATTCAACATATAAAGTGTAATAGAATGATGGTAAGAGGTCTCAAAGTCATCAAACAAGAACACATTATATTTTGATAGTGTACCTTCGAAGCCATGTCCCTATCACAACAAAGGATCCTATTGGGTACTCAATACCCTTTCCATCAATGATATTAGTTGTCAATTTATTTTTGCCCTGAATACAATGCCACAAAAAGTAATCAGTCCCTTCCTCACCGTTCTCATCTGCAACAACTACATATACATGACCTGCAATTTATAGAGGGATAAGTTAACACCCTAAACACTTAACCACCTAATAAAATTATTTCAAGTAGGTTCATTAGAGTTCATCTCAAAATAAAGAATAAATTGACAAATTACCTAGTTCATCTAGGTCATATATGTGATCAAGTCCTTTGATGCTTCAAACTGGCTCAATTGTAGTTCTTTAGGAAGTTGATATCTATCAAGCAGTTGTAAAGGTGTATAAGACCATTCGTCAACCCAATCTTTTGATTCACATTCCTCCCACACAAAATTCATACAATAAAAGAAAAAACATGTCATTAATCTAGTATAAATACCCAATGATGCTGCATTTGAACTTCTAAATGAGTGCATGTCACTTGATCCTGTAAGTGTACACCAATATAGATAGTTTTAATTGTTACTCGCATATCAACCAAAAAACATATTAACCATATACTTACCTTCATTACCTGTTCCCATCGTAGAGTTGCACCATCACACATGTTAGGGCTTTTTCTTGCTGAACCTCAAAATGTTTGAGTTTTTGTTTTAACTCTATGAATCCCAATATTGAAATAACTGATTCAAGAAAGAGAAATACCTAATTGATGAGGGTTTTGATAATATCTGAGGAAACTATTACCTCCTTCTTTTTTGAGTTCCACTGACTTAGGTACATATTACCTATGAATGATTACTAACTGAAATTATCTTTATAGAGGATTATATCTTCTTACTAACTTATTGAATGCCTTTTACTGTATCAATAAGCAGATAACTATGCAAATGACTATGAATAACCTGATACAGAGCTTAATAAGACAAACTAGTATTTTGACAACCACAAATAGTAATGCAATAAGGATTCTCACCCTTCTTCCTTTTATAGTTCTTATGAACTTTGGAGGGACAACCTATTTGATTCTCTCGTAAAGGAATCAGTAGACTTGAATTATATACTCTGTGAATACAATTGCTTATGAATGTATGCTCTTTTATAAGTATAATGTAATGAATGATTGTTCTTAAATGTTGGATGATTGAACAATTACTTGCAAAACTATAAACCAGTGCCTGATCCTATGGGCTATAGAGTCAATATCTGGTATAAATCCACAATAGGGTGATTAATAAAACACTTACAAAAAAGATAAAATGCCTTACAGATTATCCTCTAGTTCTATAACTATCATCAAATCCTTAAATTAATGCTAAGTTCTCTGGGGTCATTTAAAATAATTAATCCTTCCTTGAAGGAGCTCACAAATGACTGCACAATCACCTTGTGATCAGTATGTCTAAGTGCCTTACAAATAAACATACAAGAACTATAAAAAAAATGAAAAGAGACAATCAAGATGTAAAATAATGATTGCAATATATTATATTAATGTCTTCATGCTTCAAATACATTTAGATAGACAAAAAAGTACAGAGGCTTAGACAAATTTTAGTAGTTTGCCTTGTAATTTTATTCCACCATCTTTTAAAAATGTTAGAATGAGCTCTATTTATAGGCTTAAACAATATTGAAATCCTTAAGAAGTAAGGATGCTACAAGCTTTCGATGGTTTTAAGACCTAACCCTAAAATACATAAAGGACAAAAAACAAGAATGAACCAAGCGGTGGATGGACAAAAATGGAGAAAAAAATCTGATTTATTCTTTGTCTTCTTGTGATCTTTGGCACCTTTGTCTATATATGTTCAGGATAGTATCTAATATTTGCAATGAGATCTAGTGACCGCCAATACATGCTAACTTACACTAGTATTTATGATTGCTAACCTTCCTGTCCTCAAAGAGTAGGTGCCATGTGTCCTCTTATTCTTCATCCATGATGTCCAAGTAAATAGTGACATAATTTTTCTTCTTGGGCTTTGTTAATATGTCCCATGCTGTAACATCTTCTTCTTTCAACCACTCAAAGCTCTGTATGTTCTCCAGCTACGTCTTCTGCCTCTCCCACCTGACATCAGTAATGCTTTTGACATCTGTGATGAAATTATTAAAATCTCTTTTTTCTTTAAATGCTTCATCTAGAATCTTATTATATCTTTCCATATCTATCTCTCCCTTGTCAGAAACATATACTTCTTTATTAGGTAGTACAGTGTTGAATTCTGAGCCCCATACCCCTAGTGTCTTGATCTGATTGTCCTCTAATTTTATTGGAGGCACAAATCTATTGTAGCTTGGTCCAAACATGTTTAACCTTGCCTCTATTTGATTAGCCTTCCCTTCTGCAAATTTCTTTGAGGTTGATTTCTCTGGTTGTTTTGATTCATTCTTCTTTGATTTGTTCTGCAATGTATAGCCCTGTGACCAAAATTATTACAAGAGAAACAATAACCATTGAAAGGTCTTACCTCTTTGCAATCTCTTGCCAAATGACCATGTTTGTTACATGCATAACAAGTTCTGTTAACTTGCTTGATTTCCCCTTTAGGTGGATCAGTTTTAATCTCTGCAACATTTTCAATTTTATTTGCTTCTGAAGATGCTTCATGTGCTTTCTTTCTTTCTTGTAATGAATTAATTTCAATTTGTGCTACACTGTATCCAAGACCAGTAGTGTCACCTATTTGCTTTTGTGCATTGAGATGAGATTGAAGGGAATCAAAACTTGTGTGGAGTTTATCAATCTTATCCTTTTCTTTTGTTAATTCAGATTCCAACTTCTTCTTTATGTTTTCCAATTCCAGGACTTTCATGTTTGCTTTTAAGAGTTCATCATCTAGTTTTTTGCTTTCTTTGATCTTTTCTTCAATAGCAATTTGACTGTCTGTTAGTTGTTCATCTAGATTTTCAATTTTATCTTTCAGAGACATATTCTCTTCATTGAGATTTTTGATCATTTTCCCTAAATCACTTGTAGAACAATCTTTCAAATCTTTTCTTAATTTTTTGATAAGCATTTGTGAGCCATCAACTTTCAGTCTAAGTTCTTCATTTTATTTTTCAGATCTATCAAGATATTCAAGAGCTGCTTCAAGATTCTTTTTCAAATGTTTTTCTTCTACTGAGTCCATGATCTCCTCAAGTGGTTAAAATTTCTTTCATAGGACCAGAGCTCTGATACCAATTGTTAGAAACACTGAGAGGGGGGGGTGAATCAATGTTTGTCTATTTATTAATTTTCAGCAACTTAAACATAAATCAAACATACATTGAATGAAGATTAACATAAGAACTCATAACACATGGTATGCTTATGGGGAAACCTTGATCAGAGGAAAACCCTGGTGGGAATTAGTACCCACAAATATTGTACTAGGTATAATGAACCTGTTAAAGTTCCTTTTCCCTGTTAGAAGTAGTCTTTACAATATGAGTACAATGACCTGGTTAAAGGTCTGACCCTGTTAGGAGTCTTTTACAAAACCCTATTAAAGGTATATGGCTCACTTCCTAGGCTCACTACCCAATAGAATAAAGGCTACAACCTTCTAAAAGTTGATATACACTATATCAAAAGTGAACTGCTATGATGACACTATTGTCTGATCAGTTCCGTGTATGCGCAAATGCTCTTACTCTCTTAAAGAGCTATATCATATATTGAATTCATCATACTTCTCTTCTATATCTTCCTCTTACATAATAATCAACACTTGTAACATAACTTTACATTACAAACTTATATGTTCATATTCGAATAGGCGTGACCCAAAACAAGACTCTAGTCGGCCCTAAAAAACAAAATACACAATGATTTCGAACAAGTCGGCTCAAATGTGTTTACGACAATGCAAATTACATTATTAAAAACATATAATCAAAGGTGCTTAGCCATTACATAACAAAATAATTCACGCTGATCAAAACACTAGTCAGCTTCCATGCTCTGTCTTCTAGACTGCTGGTCTACTGATATGTCTGTAACTTCTCTGTACTATTGTTCCATACTATGCATGTCTAGATGTAGTATGTAAACATATCATAGAAGATATATATGAATGTGCATATGTTGACTCGATCTTTCACACGTGTGCTAATGTGTTGATCACTGAATATCTCTTTCTGCCCTGTTTCCATAGTCATTTTTCCTTCTGAGTTATCTTTGACTAAAACTTAGTATGAATTTGTTGCCATGATGACAACACAAAATGAGTCATGCATCCTCAGGAAGTCAACTTGCCAACATATGATAAGGAGGATATGAATGGAATAGGATAATGGATAATATAGGGAGGAAATGCATGGGATAACCAAGATCAAAGACCTTGGAAGGAGGATGGACTGATATAAGATATTGAATGGTGGATGAATAATGATTAAGTAACATGAAGGATGTGGATGGAGGGAATGGATAGGATGTTAAGATCAAAAATAGTGGATGAATAGTGAATGAGGAACATGGTAGGTGTATATGGATGGATGAAATGGATGTGATAGTCAAGATCAAATATGGGAAAAGGAGGATGTATGGGTAAGGTGATGGATAGTGGATGTATGGTAGAACAGTATGGATGGAGCTTGCCCCCAAGTGTAGAGTGCAAGGGGATGAGGATATATGAGTGGATTTGGAAGATAATGAATACATGATAAGGAAGATGGTAAAGGGACTCAAGCATTGAGTTCCATGAATGATATCCCTTGATATGTCCACTTTTTTTTTTTGTATCATTGAGGTGCCTGTTTGCCAGGTTTTCACCAAGATGATGATTTTTTTAGGACATTTTATATATGTATATTTTTTTTTGTACCAAGGCATTTTAGATATATGCTCATAGATGTTGGTGGGATTGTATAAGGGAGATGAATAGATGGGAGATATGGAGGACGGATAAGGGTTTTATGCATAAGGTTGGATTAATGGGATGGAAGGATGGGGAAGGATTGGTGGATAATGAATGGAAGGTTGGAAGACTGGTGAATAAATAGATGAAGGATTTGGAAAGATCATCATTGGCCCACACCTTCAAGGGTGATGGAGTATTGGAGGAGTAGAGTGTGAAGGATATGGGAGAGAAGATGTGGACTTGGGGATGTAAGTACCCAAAATGGATTTGGAAAATGGAGGATGTTTAAATGGAGGATTGAAGGACTTGTGAGTAGAGAAAGCTATTGGATTAAAAATTTTGGATTCCAAGTTTGATTTTTCTTTTATATGAATTACTTCAATGAGTAGCTTTGGAATCCACATGAATTTATTTTTCTTTTTGGGCCTTTGTGGCCTTTTGAATTTTTCTTTCGTTTGGATCATATTTTTCTTTTCTTGATCATGTCTTTTAGATGGGACATGTTGATCCTTTAATTTTTGTGGATTTATGGCTTTATGAATTTTAGCTTTGGCATCCAATTTTCTTCCATTAGATAGGGTATGGCTTCACAAGGATAGATGGTGTGGGGATTTTATGGATAGAATAATTAAGGGTAAATGTTGGAAGGAATTCAAGGATGTGTGCCTTTGTTGATCTTGCTTAGGTATTTGAGGTGATGTGATGGTGGACTTGGATATGGGGGGTGGAGGTATGTAAGGACCCAAAATGGATGGAAGGTGGGAAGGATTTGGTTTTTAGACATAAGGACCCAAAATGGATGTGCATGAGAAAGGGATGGTGTTTGGAACATAAGGGCCCAAAAGGGATCTAGAAAATGGATGATGGGGATATTTGAATGGAGGGGTAGAAGGTTTAACAACATCTTGAGACATCCTTTTTCCAAGGGAATACTTATTATTTTTAACACAAGATGCGAGTCCATGTGATGGTATGATAGGCTCTTGAAGGAAGTCATGTTGGATAAAGGTAGAGGAACCGAGCTTAGATGTATGAGGTTCATGGGTGGATTGGATAGGTGTGATGGGATTTTGTGGAGGATTTGGATCATGACATGAAGTTAAACGGGTACTTTGACCTTGACTTTGGGGAGGATTATGTGGTGG
Organism: Thuja plicata; assembly: GCA_018584345.1. NCBI lineage: Eukaryota > Viridiplantae > Streptophyta > Pinopsida > Cupressales > Cupressaceae > Thuja > Thuja plicata. The sequence goes on from MU227276.1 coordinate 3,680,595, forward strand.
AATGAAAGGGGTGATGGGATTGTGGGATGGAAGGTGATCATGCAATGGAGTGAAGGGGATGGAATCATGAGATGGAGTAATTTGATCTTGACATGGAGGTTAATTATTAGGGGATGAAATGTAAGAGATGTCTTGATCTTGATTAGGGATGGGATCATGAGGGGGTTATTGAGATGGAATGATGGAATCTTTGAATGGAAAGGTATAAGAAATGTCTTTCTCTAGATTAGGAATAGGATCATGAGTTGAACTGAGAAAGGAAAGGGGACCTTGGTATGGAAGGATAGAATCTTCACTTGGATGGGTGTAAAAATGTGGAGAGGGTTCATGAGATGAGGGAATTCTTAGATCTAGAGGAGAGGAATCAATGTTTGCATGCTTTGGAATAGAGTCTTGATGTTTTATGATTTGTGGGGATGGTGTGATGGATGGAGTGGAAGCTTTAAGTTTGATAGAATGGAGAGATGGAAGATACCTTCCTGGGGTAGATGGAGTGATGGAAGACTCATGAGGCTTATGAGATTGAGGTATGTCTTGAGTTGGAGGGGATGGCGATGGCTTCATGACTTGGGGTGATTGTACAACTTGATGTGGGGATTTATACTTTTCTGCTAGTCCTTGGATCCAGTCAATGGAAAAGGTAGTGTGGGATGGGGATGATGTAGGATTAGGATTGTATGGAGGTATAGGATTAGATGGAGGGAAATTTTTTTCATTTTTTATATGGAGGAAATTTTTTTGAAGTTCTTGGATTTCTTGGGCAAGGTGACTATGGAGGGAAGCATGTGTTGGTGAGGAATAATGAGATGGATTTCCCTTGTCAAATGTAGAGGAAGGATAAGAAATGGTAGATGAATTGGGATTGAATATTATGTGTTGAGGATTGATTTGGTAGGTGGGTTGTATTGGAGGTATGGTTTGAGGAGTAGGGTTTAGCATGTTAAAGTCCTCAATATTTTTGAGAAACAAATCCATATTCATGAAGTTTGAATGAGGGGTTTTGGAATTGGTTTAGAATATGATGCGGATGAAGATTTAGATTAAGAGTGGATGAAGTGAAAATTTGAGGATGGATGAAATATGAACTTAGGACTTAGGAGCAAGATTGGACTTTGTTTTGATTTAGGAGCGCATGGCCTCAAGGATTTTGATTTGATTAATTTTGATTGATTGGATATGAGGGCAGGGCCTCATGGTTGGATTTGATTTGATTTGGATTTGTATTTGGATTTAGATTTAAAGGTTTGCGACAAACCTAGGTGAAACAAGACCCTATGATGGTGCAAAAAAAAATATTGATTTGGATGATGATACATTCTTCTACTTGGAGATAGACTAATGATCCCAAAGAAAATAGGATATGACTAAGAGAATTAACTACTTGAGACAAACTAATGTTCTCAAAGCAATATGATTCAATTAGATGTTTTCTAATGATGAGGGTCTATGCAATACTTTGATAAATATTTCAACCTAAGATTTGAGATGAAAATCTTAATGAAGGTCTAAAAGATGAAGTTTGATTTGATGTTGTTTAATCTCGACTATGAGTGGATGTGGGTCAATAAAGATAACCGAGATTAAATTCCAAGGATTATGATGGTGATCCTAAGCCAAAAGTATAATATTTTATGAAAATTGGAATTAGAAGGTGATGTGAATGAAGATTTTGAAGTAAGAATGGATAAACTTTGAAAGATTGATGGGAGATGTTTGAAGACAAGGGAATAATTAAGGTGTGATTGGTTTTGGATGAAGAGTAAGATGAATTAGATTAGGATTGGATAGAATGATATGAGGTTTAAAAGTGGATTGGATTAGAAGAATGATGATTGGGTTAGGTTGGAGGAAGATGAATGATGCAGAGTGGACAACCAGAAGCCTCAAAAGGACTCAAAAGGACAATGTATCCTTCAATACCCCAAATCCAAGAGGAAAATGTTCCCTACACTTATCACAAGTGCAGGAATGGCTTGGATCATCTAGGTTATCACAACCTACTACCCATAGGGCAACCTACTCACTAGGTTCCACTAAGCCTAGAACACCAATTCCAAATGATTGGCTATAGTGCACTTATACCAAATTATCAACAATACCCCATAGAATGAATCCAAGGACCAGGGGTGAGATACACTAATGGATGTGGCCTATTTAGGTCCCTAAGACAAGGATTCCATGATGCAATTCAACATATGCAACATTTTGAACATAGTTGCTTTGGAAACCCTCCTAATGGCTTGTAGCCTTTTCTAGAAGGTTTTTTGCTCTTATACAAAATACTTACACATAAACCATTGAAAAAATTAGGGATTATAATACCCTTTATGGCCTAAGGTATTAGAATTAAGCACCAAAACATGAAGATGAAAGGAAAATAGGATAACACACAGAAATGCTACTATAATTAGGCCTAATTAGGTCCGTAGTTATACTACAAGTGCTATTTACTTGCATCCAATGACCAAAAAAACACTTGGATCATGTGAGGGCATGTATATGGGTCTCCTACAGTGATTTTGAGGTCTTGATGAATCCCCAAATAGAAGTTATGTAGATTGTCCTAATTCAGTGATTGGTGCACACATGGACATGTACACCTAGGGCATCATGGCAAGCCCATATCCCTGTACTTTGACCAACCAAACCTGCATATTCTTAAAGTAAATTCAAAATTATTTAATTACACCTAGGGGCATTAGATTCCCATGGTAGAATCAAAGAGAAAATATAATTACAAAGTGAAACCTCGATTTAGGGCCTACAAGCCAGGGCAGTAGGAGTGAAAATAAGATAAATCTCAATGGACAGAGTATTAGAACATGAGACCAAGTGAAAAATAAGGATAATACATAGGGCTACCTTATTCAGTCAGCCTTCCCCTCAAATGATTCTGTACCTATCCGTACAAACTAACCATTCCTCGAGAATGCAGGAAAATGGTTATTTTTATTGATTGAATACCAAAAATTACATCAGATTAGCCTACCACCCTCCTATAAGGTATTTTGTAGGAACTCCCAATTTTTACATCTGATGTTTGAACTAACTAGCCGTTTGGGAGTTGATTTACAACTTTTTGTCAAAAGTTGCTTAAAGTTGCTTGACAACTTTTGAGTAACTTTGCAAGATTTTGCAACTTTGCATTCTAAGTGACCAAACTTGGTCCAAACTAGATTTTATGATCCCTAATGGACCAAAACATGTAAAAAAAATAAAATAATAATAATTTAACCTATTTTTAAGGTTTGGGACACTAGTTGACCAATGTAATCACCTAAAAATGGTCACATAAACCCTAGACCCCCAATCTCAGCAATTAATCAAGAAACCCTAATCTTGATTAAACCTAAGTCCTAAATCAAATAGGCAATTATCAAATTCAAACTGATATGACCTAAACCCTAGGTCCTAATCAATCATCGTACTTTATTAATTAATTAATTCCTAAAATCACATTACATTGGCAAATAGACATTATGTTAATTATTTAATTGATATTATGACATATTAATTAAATAAAATTACAAAATTGTCAATTAAATAAAAAAGGAATTAAATTAATTATAAAATCATAAATGTGCATTCAAAATGAATTAATTTATTAAAAATGCATATGACATCATCAAATCCAGTTAACTGATTTA
>MU227276.1:3730898-3749337 GCA_018584345.1 Thuja plicata
GGTTCTGTTTTCCTACAAGGGGCTTAATTTAAGCACTAAGGAAGCATTCCTTGATATATGCTCATTCTTCTCTGGGTGGAAGTGGGGGTGGGGGTGCGGGTGGGAGTGGGAAGAAGTTGCATGCATTGTGGGAGAGGAAGAAATGGAATGCTTACAAGAAGGAGCTCTCATCAAGAGAGAAGGTAAGGAGATAAAGATTCATGATCTCATTTTAGCAGCAGGTCGTAATAAATCGAAACATAATCGAATAGAAAGTGTAAAAGAATCTTCTTCAACCTTGAAAAATAAAGAGGTATGCATAAATTTTCTTTCTCACTTAGTTTAATTTTTTTAAACACAATCTTTATGAAACAAATTCCTTGTTAGAATCTGTATGACATGTTTGAGAGTGAATGTGAATTTCAACAGCTTGTTTCCCAAGTAGAAGGAGTATGGCTGGAAGACATGGAGCGTCCCTTGCTTATACCAGCAGAAGAATTGGATGAAATGAGCCGGTCATTGCGAATATTTTATCTGGGATATAAGGCAAGCAATTTGACAATTATGAAAGGAAAATGCGGCAAACAATTTGACAAGCTAAGGTTTCTTCATGTGGGACATGGAGTATCCAATTTGCCTATCAATATATTCAACCTTACCCATTTGAGATACCTATCAATAGATGGTTCTAAAATGGATGTGGTTTTGAGTCCGTCCATGGTAAGTGGTCAACGATTTCTGCTTAAAAATGATCTATTTCTTCCTTTTCAATTTTCTAATTTTCCAAATTTCGAGATATGAATATTGTATGGTGTTTAGTATGAGTTTGTGAATTAAGCTAATTCATTGTCATTGCAGAATCTTCCAAATTTAAAAGTGCTCAAATTAAGTGGTGACCGAATACATGGAATCGCTGAAATCGCGCATCTTCGTAAATTGAAGCAGCTGGAGTTGTATAGATGCAAAGCCGATGGAATTTCAGAGTGTTTTCCAAATTTAAGTAATCTGCAAAGGTTGAAACTGACCTGGTGTGAAGACCTAACAGAATTGCACGGATCTTTTGTCAGGCTCAGATGTTTACAGAAGTTGGATTTGAGTAATTGTAGAAATCTGAAGCAGTTGCCAGCTGGATTTGGGGAGTTGACCACTCTTACTGAGCTTGATCTGTCAGTGTGCTCGAGTTTGCAAGAGCTCCCGCGTGATTTGGAAAAGCTTACCTCATTACAGTCGTTGAATATACATGGTTGTTCCAGTCTGCTTTGCCTTCCCCATAGCGTTGCAGGTTTGATGTCTGCGTTGGGATCCAAAATAGACTTATATAGTTGTTCAAGCTTAACTGAACTACCAGAAGAAATTTGTAAAAATACAATGGTCTCAAGTGTTTCATTAAGTCTTTGTACAAGATTGAAGATGCTTCCCAGCAGGTTCGCTGAGCTCACTTTCCTGCAACGTTTAAACTTAAGTTTTTGTGAAAACTTACAAGAGTTGTGTAATGACTTTCATTGCCTGGGAGGATTGAAAGAATTATCTGAACTCATACAATTGTATGGAATTCTTTGAATGATCACAAGTACCACCTAATGTGCTTCATGCATATATCAGTATCTTCTATGGATTTGTAAGAATTAAGATCATCTTCTCCATAACCCCTTTGACGTAGTATTAAATGAGAAGAGTTGAATCCATCCATGCATTCCTTGTGCTAGTGGTACCTTTCCGAACAACAACATTCTTGTAATAAGACTCCCAATCATGTAGAATTATTTGGCAACTAAGACAAAGTCAACAATACTGTTATATGGTCAAATTCACATCTTTAAAGAACATATGCCTAAGACTCCCAAAGATTTCTAAGAAATCATTTTGTGTATATATTGTATGTTTGCAGTCATTGCATTTGCTGAAATGACATCCTTTCAAAGCGCTTTAATAAATAATCCACGCTCCTTGTTTATTATTCCTCATTATTCATGTATGCTTATGCTTCCACAGGCTTTGCACATGGATCTGCCACTCATATTTTCTTGAGAATTTATACAACCTTTTTAACAAACCTATCTCGTGCATGTCGAGTGATTACATCCATGCAGATTGACCATATTGTTGTGACACATTTTGTCAAACAAGTCGGGAGATTTCTCTATGATGCATGAGATCATGTTCATGAGAGCATTTTAAACAAAAACATCTGGCAAAATTCTTTTATATAACATGTTTTAGTGGGGACACGACTATTCTCCATGTAAAATGTATTATCGATTAAATTTAAAAAAATGAAAAACACAATAGATTTTTGTGAAATTTTCAGCATTTATTCTTCATGATCTGCGTATTTTGTAATAGAAAACCACCAAAAAAATTGAAAAAAAAGGTGTCTGAAAAAAACCTCCACCTTTATGCCTATGACACAAAATCTCCCTTCATAATGATTTGATAGGTATATCTTCATCATTATGAGGTACAGAATACAACGTGCAATTCTCTTTCCAGATTGTTCTATTAATCCATCACCAGTAGTCTCCACAAGAAATCGTCCATGTTTAACATGGTGAAAATGGTTAACATCTCGGAATGCAATGTAGCGCTTGAAACATACCGAGTTTTAGAAACCAAATGAAACATACTGAGTTTTAGAAACCAAATGAAATTGTTCACTTTCCACCATTGTGACAGATAATTCATCTTTCTTTTACCTTTGGGATGTTTTGGAGACATCATGGGTTTTGAATACCATGCGGTTTTGATTTGACAAAACGGTTTCTCCAACTTTGGATAGATTTCAATTGTCTATGGTTGTGACACGTGTCCGTGGTCTTTGCAAATGATTCCTTTTGCCTTGCGCACCTTGTAATCATTCTTTGAGGCGTTTCTGTTAAACTTCTTGTGTGCCCGGTATATGCTTCAACATTTTGCATTATTATCTTCCAGGTAGCTTATAACCACAACTTCTAATAAAATTCCTATCTTGATTATGTTCTCATGGATGTCTATGATCCATTTCGAATTCCTTGGTAGTATAAGTCACTTGGGCAAGCCTTCAAAATAAATGATCATCATGTTTTAATTGGTATCGGAATTATTGGAACTTTTGCTTTTCTCATGTGCATGAGATTATGAGTTTGTAACTTAAGTATTATTGTTGATGACCTTTATGTCATTATTCTTTCTTTTCACATCAACATTTGAAAGTAAACCCAAAACTTGTTTTGTGGGCATACCATGTGAGGTGAGTAACTTTGGAAATGTTTTTACAAAGCACTTATATCTGACTAGTCAAATAACAAGTTAAATACACAAGTTTAAATTTTGTCTTGTTGAAAACAGGGCCAACAAATCAAACAAACAATTTCCTTCAAAATAATTTGTATAAAAGAAACTAAGAAAACAACAAATTTCTCTAACTAATGCAAACTTATATCAACCCTAGGGTGCTCCTACATTAAGTGGTCTTGTTTGCTGAGAACAAATATTAGATATGCTTGAGAAAACTAAAAAATTAAAATGGAATTAATGTCAAAAACCAAATTTTAGCCCCTTAAGGGCATTTCTTTCTTGTTGATATTTGTGGGCATTGCATTTTCTATCATAAGGAACTACCAGGTTTCATGAAATGCCATGATTGTAGGATAGGCACAAAATGGATTTTATGGACAAGATTTAGTAAATACAATTGACAAGTGTCTACCAACGTCCTCCCAGACTGCGCCAAATGAGAGCTTTGGAGTAACCTATGGGTATTCATCAAAGAATTAACGAATTTTGTAGATTTGTATGCAACAAATGAAAGAATGGATAAGGCACGCGAGTTGTTCCACAAAATACCTCATAGAAATGTGGCCTCATAGAGTGCATTAATTGTAGGAATTCCTCAAAAAACTTTGATTTAATGAAGCAATTTTGTTCCAAAAAAAATATAGCTCATCGTTTGGATTGATGATTTTTGGTTTTAGTGCATTTAAAAAAACTTCATTGTAGTGTAGGTTTTTTTAAAATTTTTTTATCTGGTTTATTTAAAAAATTTGAAGTGTATAAATTAAGTGGGTGGTTTCATAAATTCTCAAAGTTTAAAAATTTAATCATTAAAATTGATCAAAGATTGTGGTTTTCTGTATTTTGCCTATAACATAATATAATGTATAAAATGATTAAACAAATCATTTGAAGAAATTTAAAAACTTACAATGATTGATAAGTTACACAAAATATTACAAACTAAAAGGTTGGGGCTCATATTTATTAGAAAATATTACTAACTCCATTTTTTAGCCTTAGGGAACCCACTTGTTCATAAAACATAGTTTTCGAACCTCTACTCCATGGGACCTCAGTCATAGAAGTATTTAAAGCGAAATCACTTTTGATTTGAACCCTAAATATGATGACTTTCTCAACTTTTTATAGAAAAGTGTGCAAATATTGTGAGGTTCAAATGCTAAGGAGTTTAATGAAAGATAAAATAATTAAAAGGTCTGTAGATGTAGTTGGGGGACAATATTTTCCAATTCATGGCATTTACCTAAAGATGTGGAAAAGGAGGAAATTAATTAATTATTTAACATGATAGTGAAAAGTTGGCAATTTCTTGTGTTTTGTTAGATATGTTTTGTTTAGAGTTGTGAAGACCCTTCAAGTATGCATTGATCTCCACACTAGAATAAATTTCATCTCTGCAATTCCTACAAGAAAAAATGTTGAAAGACATGTGAATTGTTTTCAGGGAGATTATTGCTAACAATAAATGTAGTTATATGAAAAATAATCCCTCGTGCACTATAATAATGTGCACCATGTCATACCTAAAATGATAATAAAGGATCAAATTTCTATTATCAACTTTAAGAAATTTATTTTTCTTAGTATTTGTATCACGAATTTGGCATTATAGACTATGACATTGGCTTCATAAATTTATGTGCATAGGGTGAAATGAAGATCACTACTATTAACTATTGTGGTATCTATTGAAGATTAATTTTATGATAACATGGATATAACTGAATTGTTTTTAAAAAATCGGCATGTATATAATATGAAAACTAGGAGGACGAGGTGGACAATAAGTAAAAAATAGAGGTGATGAACACTTCTAGTAAATGGAAAGATACTTGGCTTGTAGGAAACAGGAGAGCATGCTCACAATTTCTCTTTACATTTTGTATAGTTCTTTTGTTTGGATTAACTATGTTATCTTTTGTTTATGTTAGGTCAACCATTTAATTACAATAATATAGTGGGCCCCTTCAGAGTTTGTTATGTATTTTCATTGATCCTTTTGAGAAATTGACAATTTTCTACACGTTCCATGCAATGATAAGATCTCATAATCATGACATGGTAGTTAAAGTGGGCCCACTTTGTATTTGGATGGATCATCAAGGGGAAAAAGCATGAGAGACAACATTGTACATAATATCCTATAAGCCACAAAACCAAATATTTAATAGGTTGTGAGAGTTAAGACAATTCCTAAGAAGCGATTGTGGGTGATCATTGGTATCTCAGTGTATATGATCTATGGTTCTAATTATTTGATTAGCCAAGTCTACATGATGATGATTCCTAGATTGGATACCTATGAGTTCCTCAATTTGAAAGTACCTCAAATTTGGTCTAAATTCACTAAAATACATAGTAAGAAGGACTACATAGGCCAAAAAATGTTGAAGCATGTTTAGGGTCAATCAAGCATTTGATTCAATATCAATGAAAGGTTAATATCTTGATAGGGGATTTGTAGGTAAGTTTGTCTACTCAAAGTTGAGTTCCTAATGAGGTAGGAACAAGGATAAACCATACTATAACCTTAAGGATGAAAGCATGATCATGTGACCATAAAGTATCTAGCTCTCCTGACTTAAAGAAGGTAGTTATTTTAGGTGATAGCCAACATAATTCAAGATGGAACTTCCACGTCAAATTTAAATATAATATTCCCATGCCAATATAACAATAAAATATAGAGGCATGCAAAAATTTCCAAAAGAGAATCAACTATCATGAAGATTAACCTAAATTGTGATAGGTGCCATGTTGGTATGAGGAAATTTGTAGTCATTAAAATTATTGTAATACTTCTTAAATGTGAGGATCTTGATTATTGTGATGACATAAAAACTTGTACAAATGCTCCTTCTCCTCCTACAAATACTTTAATTTATACTTCAATATTTATGGATCCTAATATAGCTTTACATGGTTCATATTCTTCATTAAAAAATAAACATTTTAAGGTTGAGAACTCTAGTAATCCAATATCAGTAAATTCATTTGATGCTCACACTCATCCATCTTGTGTGATCATATCATTGAGAGATGAGTACTTTAGTTAAATGGTATTCATTGAGATCTTATTTTCACCTACTATTTCTTCTAGTAGGACTAGTGTTTCTAAATCCATGGCTTCTAATGGTTAAATACATGAATATTTTCATTATCTTCTAGTTACAACTACTTGAGATAATTAATTTATATACATTGTAAGTTTATTTTGAGTCCTATCTTGTATACTTGGAGGACACTATTGAGGATATGCAAATTCTATGTATTGATGTTAGATCCTATGAAATTGCATCATCTACTTCAAATATTATGGGGGAACTTTTAGATCTATTTGTTCCTACTATACATCATCATTTGTCACACTTTGAATTTTGTATGAAGACCTTTTATTAGCATTTAGAGGAGACATATTTGTCTTTCTATAATGTCCTAAGTTTATTTCTATTATATTTTAATTTGCATCTCCATCAATGTCTATCATTACCTTATGTAATCCTATGTCTAACCTTGGTCTATTTAACCAAGGAGTTCTATGTATATTCTTAATTCATTCTCCTTGGGTGGCTACATCTTTAGCCAAATATTTTGTTGCATATATAATATTATGTGACCACTCTTATATTAACAATCATGAAAGGGATAATCCTAACGATATTATGATTGTTATTGTGAAGACTTATGAACATGCATTTTATTTAGAACTATTTGCAAAGACATGTGTACATGCTTATCTATAAGTAATAAATTCAATATATTTTTGATTTAGTAATAACATGTATTATTTTTTACGGTACTTTCAATTATTTATAGATGGCCACCTCTAAAAGATTGAGTTGTACAATAATTTGATCAAGGAAATTATTTTATCTTGTTAATTACTGACCAAATCATCAAATATTTAATGCACCTAAAATTAATAAACCTATGCTATCAACATAAAAGGTACATATAAGCCTCATCCATCATATGCCTTAAAATCACAACCTTCATAAATATTCTCCAAAAAAGACCAATTCTTGAGGCTAGGAAAACAAGTCATCTTAAGGGAGTGTTATACACATTGATACAATATAGACAAATATTGGCTAATGCATGGGAGAGTATATTTTTTCCTTCTTTAGGCTCTACTAGGATAAGGGAAGCTCCTTTTGATCTCAATACATGAAAATTAAAAAGATGAATATTTAGATATGTTTCCCTCAAGTAACCGTACATAGATTCTATTAATCCCTAATATTTTTCTTATACTTAAAAATGTTATTAATTTCTATGAATGAAGCTTTAAAAACCTCAAACAAGTAGATAACAACATATTTTTGCTTGCACCAATACGCTGGACACTAGGTTTGACAGAATTTGAACCTACCATTTTGTCCTCTTGAACCATTTTTGCCATGAAATGAAGGTGTCTATTCCCTTTTATTTGTATGCTTCTATAAATGATAACATTAATGGGTATAGAGACAAGACCATTGCTAACCCTTCCCTACATGAAGGCCTTTTTCTTTTAATTTATGAATATTTTAAGGCCCAAATCCTTGGGAAGGAGGTGGTTCAAAAAGATGAGATGAAAGCCTCTGGTTCAGACTACATCCCCTCAGAGACGTAAGATAGTGATGGTTTGCATTCAGAGGATAATGAAGAGTATGAAATGCAAAATAACAATCTGGGTTCATCATCCAAAAAGCACAGAGTCAGTATGCAAACCATAAAAAAAGAGAAACTGGTAACCCATGAAAAATAAAATACCATGGTTATTTCTTCTGAGGAAGATTATAATGATAATGAGGAAGTTATGGACATGGATGGTGAGAAGGTTATTACTAGAGGAAAAGGAAGAAAGAGAAAACCACCAACAACGGGTAAAAATAAAAAGGATAAGAACAGGGATTTGAGAGAAGAAAAAAATTCTCCTGTGGACAAGACCCGCTATGTCTCCCATGTTTCGGGCCACAATCTGAAGAGGAAGCTCTAGGGTGATTACCAAGAGACTAATCCGACTATCCCTTCCCCTCAGATCTCTCAACCCCATGCCACGAGGAAGGATGAAAAGTAGGATAGTGAGTTCTGTTGCTATATGGTAGAACATGGGAAGATTACTTGATGGCATGACTTCAATGTTAAAACAGAAAATATGGGGATCACTAGAGAAATTATAAACCCCAAAAGGTTGTGTGGTGGATGAGAAGGGAAGGATTTCAAAGAGAGATTCAATAGCGATGATAGAAAGTTGGGGGGAGGAGGCGTATCCATTTTCTCAAGCTCGTGAAGATGAACTGAGGAAGGCAGAATGGGAGGGATTCAAATTCAATTCTTCATCCACTCTGCAATTCGTCTTTCAAAATATTTCAAACAAGATTAGTTTAAAACAAGTGCGACCTTTCTCTTTATCTATCTCACAAGTTTTCTATACTTAATTGAAAAATGATAAGAAAAATGAGTTGTGGTGATAGGCAAAGGAGATGATGGATCGTGGAATAATGAAGTTGATCTGTGTGGGTTCGCATGAGAAGATGATGCAACTTGCCCCTCACTTGAATTCTGCCTTGACAATGTTGGAAATGGAATTCCAGGTCTGTTATGTTGCTCACAGGAGGATAAGTACTGCAAATGACTATGTTATGGCTTGTGAAAAGCTTCAAGAAAATGAGTCAGAGAAGTGTAACATAGGAACCCTCTCCTCCTTCGATATATACAAAATTTGGCGGCGTGTTCGACATTTACAAAATGAGTTGAATGGAATGGGAACATATGAGAGGATAGGGAAGGTGAGAAGAATGGTATTGGGTATTGCTAGTGCAGAGCTAGAGTGGTGGAATAATGAAAGGAGGATGAGCATAGTGTTGGTGGATGGAAATGGTGAGATGGTGAGTGGGAAGGGAATGGAATTCATAAAACTTCTCTGTGATAGTGAATAAGATAGCAAGAAAAGATTAGTGGAGGACATAAAAAGTGAAGGAGTGGAGAAGAGTGTGGAGAGCAGATGGAGAGACGAAATCATCCACCCCAAACATTTTCCCCAACATCCTCTCCTCCAACTATATATTTCTGGTCTAAGTTGCAATTTATGAAGTAATAAATGTAGGAGAGTGTATGAATGCAATTTATGTGAGAAATATGCAATATGTGAGGAGTGTGGGAAGATGAGCGATTAGAGAAGGGAAAGGAAATGAAATAGGTTCAGTAATGAAAAGAATTGAAATAGGTTAAGTAAGGAAAGGAGTTTTTAAATCTGTTTATTTCTGGTAGAAGGGTATATCTAAATAAGGTGTACATATGTTATCTATTGTGTAATTTGAATATATGAATTTTTTTGATTATTATTATTTCTTAAATTCTCAAAATTTGTCTCATTTAAAAATTAAAATTTGTAATATGTTAATTTCTTGAAGAAAATAAGATTATATTTTTATTTTTATTATAATTATATTCATTATATACAACTTTGAATGTTTAATTATACATTCTAAAAGAATTGAAAATTTTATTTAAATAAAAATAAAAAAAATAATTTTTAATATAAATCATTAAAATATATAAGCAAAAACTATTTAAATCTATTAAAAAATTGTTTTCATTAATTAAGTTTAAATATTAAAATGTTGATATTTTTAATGTAATGAATTTGATAGAATTTATTTATGTTTTTTTTAATATGGGTAAATCAATGGTGAGAAAAATTTAAAGTCTTAAATCTTGTGTAAAATATTAAAGGAAACTTTTTTACCTTTAAGTTTTTAATAATAAAGAATATTAAGTTTTTTTTATAAATATTGAAGACATTATTTTTGTCATTAGTATGCAAAGGGAAAACAAGTTTCTGAATCATCGGTAACTTCTACACCGAAAGATAGACTTTCAGTACAAATTGAAAGTACAGATATCAAAGGTCACCGAAAGTGCTAAGTTCAAGAGAAACCTGACAAAACAGATCACAAGAGAAACCCGACACAGTTTACATAGTTCAACCTGAAAGTGTTGAAGTGTAAACTGACATAGCAGAAACAGAGGAACCTGACAGAGAAAGGAAACCCGACGGACATTTCAACAGAGGAACACCAACAAACTGACAATAGAGCAACCTGAGCATCAAACACCAAAAGTCAGTTAAATCCCAAGAAATGTGGATCTGACTTCCACGTCAGATAAAACACTTATGTTTTATATATAGCGCTTTGATTTCATTTAAAACCATTTCTTCAGAGACAAGCAATGTAATTACAATTGTTTTAATCAGTCTAACTGATTGAAAACATGCAAACTAGGAGATCAAGGTCAAGTTGTAAACCTTTGATCATAGAGTTATCTTTGTAATACGTGAAACTTAATTAGGTCAATCTATTGTATAAATAGATGTGTAATCATTCATTTCAAGAGCGGTGTGAGGATGATAGTAGCCAATGAGCACATCTATAGATCAGACTAAGAGTTTCAAGCAAGAACAACAAAAGATGAATTAGGTTATCAAGAACGAGATTTAAGGCTACCGAGAAATAGATGTATTGATCAATAACATTAGGTGATACATTATACTTGTAATCTGTAATGGATATGTAATCAACAATAGTAGATTGCATTCACTCAAGTAACTGAATATTTTTGTCTACATTCTAACAAGTGTAGCAAATGGAAGAGATCCTTTCAAGAAAGGTGGATTTAACAATCCTTTGTAAATCTCTTAACCGAGTGCACAATAAACAGTGTTGCTAAAGCTCTTAACAGAGTAGACCTTAACCAGTCTCTACATAATACTCCTAATAGGGTAGATCATCAGAAGTGATCAAAATTGTAAGCCTTAGCCGACCCCTTCGATTCTGCAGATAGTGAAGCTTTGTGGGTTTCATCCCCACTGCAATTTTTACCTTCTAACAGGGGTTTTCTGCATTACCAAATCTTGTGTCATGTCTCTATACATTTTATGAATGTTTCTATGAATTTTTTACATGCTTATTGAGTTAATAAATTGGTATAACATACACATAGATAAAATAGTAGATATAAATGATAATACAATGTATTTATCATAAAAGGATAAAGGTTAAGTGATAAAAGTTTTGAGGGTACTAATTCACCCCCCCTTAGTACACCATTCCATTATTTCCAACAATTGGTATCAGAGCTTGTCTCCTAATTGGAAAAGTTTAAAGACTTAAGAGAAAAGATCATACAATGGAAAGGTATAAGCTAGTCAAGAATATTGAGAATCAGAAGTTAGAGATACAGACCTTCTATGAGCAATATAAAGAAGCTAGAATCAAGATGAGATAGTTGCTGGATGAAAGAAAGATTATGGTATCTCGCTTTAATGAAAAAAACTATCATGAAGAAGAGATACCTGATCTATTTGAGTCATCACAATCTGCATCTAGCAAAGCATCAGACACATCTGAAGAAAGAATCACAATTCTGAATGAAGTCAATCAAAATCTGGCTGGGCAAGTAAAATCTCTACAAATCGGTCAAGAGACACAGATGGTAAAATGATTTATGTCATGAAAAATGCTAGACAAGCTGACTAAGAAAGAACACTAGCTATTGATGACAGGAGGAAGATTACTAAAAAGCTACAAGAGAAAGAGTCAGAAATACAAAGACTTACAAAACATCATCATGAGATCACCAATCAAATTATTCTTATGAGTCAGGAGGAAAACAGAATGAACATAGAGCTCATTGAAAGAATAGAAGCTATCGGTGAGCTGAGAGAAGAAAATGAAAAATTGAAGCACGAAGTGAAAATTCAGCAACAACATAATGACATAATCAAGAGAGCTGAAGAAAGCAACAAAAGGATGGATGATTTTATTGATGGACAAAGAAGAGTCAACAACAATACCAGACTAGGGTATATTGAGAATGAAAAATCAGCACACCAAGTTGATCTAAAGAATGTCTACGCAAATCCAAGACCTAGAAAGTAGTCATGCAATCATACGGAAAGCCAAGCCACACATCAAATGTTTGCAGGAGCAAAATGAAAGGTATTTCTAAATTCACACCTTCATTCATAGGAATTTGATATAAATGTAACAAGAAAGGACATAAAGCATATGAATGTACATATGAGGTGAGACAACCAAAGAAGGAAACCTACATGGAAAAATATTGTCCTACTTGAAAAATGCATGGGCACACATCTCTTGAATGCAGGAAGAAGAAAAGGCAAGCATGGAAGCCTAAAGAAAATGAAACTTCTTATCAACTGAAAAGATTCAGTAACTCATATGTTTGGGATTAATACACATGGGCAAACTGCATAGCATGTGGAGGATTTGGACACATAGCTGCAAATTGTAGGAGACAATGGATGAGAAATTCTAGGAGCTGGACTAACCCCAGAATGGCGTTTCTACACTGTCATAAAGTTGGTCATCTAAGGAAGGACTACATAGACCGAGTGACAGAGACAAGCACCTTTTCCAATAGAAACACCATTGAAGACATCAGGAAGATGAGAAACAAAATGTGGAGGAAAGCTACAAATACTGATGAAGCTGGATTGAGCAATGGAAATGGTGACATCTTATCCAATGGATATGGTGACATCACCACCCCCACCTAAGTAGAACAAGTAAGTATGGAACTACATTATACAATGTTATATTTTCCATCAATTCCATTATACATTTATGAAATGCCAAACTAGCATGATTAAAGATGCACTATGTTATTACTTGTTATGATTTTGTGAATTCAATTTCATTGGTCAAGTGCTTACCAAAAATCATTGATATACATACCAAGCTAAGTTGTCTATACTTACCGAGCATCATCGGTTAACACATACAAGCTAAGTCGCTAAGTGTAAACTAATTGTATACACTAAAAAATGGCTTCACTAATAAATAAATTAAATATTTATTATTTAATTAATATTGACTTGATGAATTAATTAAATATTTATTATTTAATTAATGTGTATTTCTTCTATTTATTAAGTAAATTATTTTAATTTATGTAATACATTCACTATAGTCTATTCTTCTTATACTAAGTCTTCTAAATTAGTCTCATTAAAATTTATTTAATTAAATACACAATCACTAAATATGACTAAGTCCCCTAGTCCACCTCATGAACCTAGTCACTTGACACATCACCTTGGCTAAAATAATTAATTATTATTAATTAATAATTAATCATTATCCTCACCCACACATGTCCTATTCTTAAGGGCTATGTGACCTCATAAGACTTGGTCTCATGACCACAGGTCTTCCCCTACACTAAGTAAAGAAGCAAACCCTATTCCTAAGGAGCTTCTCAAGCCACCTCAAAGAGTCCAAGATGACTCATGGGACACTTGTACCAAGAGTCCTCATATGGAATAAGTCCCTCCTCTTTCCTCTCCATGGTCTTTGTGAGACACTTAACATGTGTCTTTCCCTTCCACCTTCTTCTCGTCTATGTCAATGTAGGAGGAACATCCTCCCTATTTTTCCTCTCACATTCTAACCACATCCCCCTTTCTCTCAAATCCTTCAACCAAGTCAATAGTAACCCTAGGATCTTCCACCTTTCAATCTCCACCCTAGCATCATGCCACCTAGGCTTAAGTCCTCCAAAAACCTATAAAAGGAGCCTCATTCCCCCTTTGTGATCTAGTAGTGAGCATTCAAGCAATAGGTAATCAAGCAATCAAGCATTCAAGTATACGATCAATCAAGCATTCAAGCCATCAAGTATTCAAGAAATCATATTCAAGCAAATCACATTCAAGCATTCAAGCATTTCCACACCATTCCATCATCCATTTAGTTGCATTTTTGCATTACATTCACTCAAATCTCCACACTTTGGTGACATCTTGGCTAAGGAGCTTCATTGGAATACTGAGGGCTCAAACATCAAGAAATCAAAGCTAGGAGAATAATGGAGACAAGCTGCAAAGAGTAGGTGAAGGTAAAGCTTGTTCTTTTACTTCATTTGATTATTTGTAATCTTCATTGGGTTTCATTTAGATAGATTTAATGGCTTATTAATAGTAGTATTTTGTTTATCATAGTTGACATCTATTTTACATACATTTTTGGTGCTCACCATGGGGCCTTAACCCCACAAATTGACATCTTTTTCTAGTTTTTCCTTATGAAAATTTCTACAGGCATACCTGCGCATCCGTTCCTGATTGTTGCACATCCATTCACTTCTGCTGTGCATTTGCTGAACCTGTGCATTCATCCAATCCTCTTGCACATCCATCGACTATTTCTGCTCATTTACAGTTCCTGCGCATTTATCATCTATTCTGGCGCATCCATTCATTGTTTCTGCGCATTCATAATTTCATTTGCAGAGCTCTATTTTTCTCTTTATTTGGTTTTACTTAATCATCTTAACAGGGTTTATGTTTGTTCTGGTGCCTTTCAGACTGTTTTGCAGGTCATTAATCTGAAGACCCCAAATTTCACATTATTAACAGTTTTCTTGTAGGTTTTTAAGGGGTTTGCAAAATAGACCATAATCTTCGTTTGGGCTTTAAAATATGACATGTTTTTCAGTTTCATGTGTCTTCTTTAGTTTAGAAACTATCTATTATGTCTTGCTTTATAGCTTAATTGTAATCCCAAATTATAACAATGTATCCTCTCCCCTCGCCATTCGTGGACCTTGGGTGTAAGAGAAACTGTTATAATCTTTATAGGGGAGTCTTTGGTGGGAAAAGAGGTCCTCACCCCAAGGAATGACCCAACTGGTAAAGGCTAAATCCAAGCCCATCCAAACCGGTATACAAAAAATGCCATTGTGACTAGTCTCACAGTGGACAGGTGTGAATTTGTTGTGGCAACCAAAATCTCCTCTAGTACCCTTGTGGTGTGTTAAAGTCCCTACATTGTTAAGGTGAAAACCATGCTTTGAAAGGATTTGGAGAGCCCCCTCAATTGGGAAAATGACTTGATCACAACCACCTGAATGAGTTTCCTTACTACAAGCTTTTGTTTAGTGACCACAAATCCTTCTATTTACTGGTGCAACGGGTAGCTCAACCTGTGAAGATACCCCACATTACTCACAGTTCATAGTAGAGATAGTGATTCTTTGGGAAGTAATGATCCATTGAATTTGGAACTTGGTGTTCCAGAGAAGTGAGTGCACTGTAAGGAGGAGCCCATGCCTCCAAGTTCCTAGGCTGTCCACTTTGAATTGTGTGGCTGGATTTTATTATCCAAGTGGGGATTCAATAGATATCATCCTTTCCAGCCTTAAGATTTGTATCCATGTCTATGCATTCATACTGATTTAGATTAGATCATTTCTATCTTGTGTGTGTGTGTATATGCATTTTCAATTTGCCAAAAACATCTGAGAACTAACAAAAAAATCCAAAAATAGAGAAAAAAAATTCAAAATCTCAAATCCAAAATCCAAAAACTCCAAAAAATAGATCCTGCGCATTTGTCTAGTTCTGCTACGCATTTGTTCCAACTTCCCACGCATTCATCACAAAGAGTACTTGCACAGATCTTCAAGATTTCAAAATTACCTTTTTAGATACCCTTTTCTGTCTTCAGTGTGATTCTGGAAAAACATTCAATTTTAGCAAACCTTTTGATCTTCAGTTTGACCATTTTCATCCTTTTGCTTTCATCCAATATTTTCTAAAACATTCCTTAATCTTCCAAATATACATCCAAGTGTTGGAATACTACCTTGATTATCAGATTGTGGCTTTTGTGAGTTTTCATCATATCAGGTTCTATCATCCTTCATCAAAACTTACCTAGGTCACTCTCTCTTGGTTCTTCTTTGTCATATCATAGTGAGATCTATACCTCCTATCGACTTAGATTATCAAGTTACCTTATCTAGCTCAACACTTTTGAATCTATTTCCCCCATCTAATCTATCTTCACATCTTCATCTATTTCATCTTTCACTGTTTATGGTTCAAAATCGATCACAGAAACTTAAACAAATAGTTGATCATAATCCATAGATACAATGGAAGGAGGTAATACCAGTGAGGAAAACCCTTGGTCCAAGAAGACCTCAATCTTTTCATCAGAACATGAACCCACCAATCAAGAAATCAGAGATGCTATGTAAGATGCCAAGTTTTATAATGTCATGGAAAGAATCCTAGATATGGACAAGGAAATGTACTTCCTCATGCTTGCTCAACAAGGAGCAAAACTACCTAGTGGTTTTGATGTCTCAAATCTTGTAGAACCACCAAACACAAATGATCAAGAAAAACCTAGTGGTTCCCAAGAAAAACCTAGTGGTTCCCAAGAGACACATACTCATGGGACAAAGGAAGACAAACAACATAGTACTTTCGAAGATACCCAAGACCTCCATCATCTTTGGATCTTGTCATGCAACAACTCCAATTTCTTCAACAACAAATGCGTGACATGAAAATGGGAACATCCACCAAGAAATATTCCTTGGAGGATATATGTCCCTATCCTTTTGACAAAAACTTGGCTATGATTCCATTCCCTCCTCATTCTGAGGCACCGAAACTTGATAAATATAAAGGGAATTCGGATCCACAAGACCACATTCGTGAGTTTTGTGCCGCATGTATTGAAGTCACCCACAATGATACATATCTTATGTGAATATCTCCATGTAGTTTAGGAGGACAAGCCATGGAATGGTTCTCCAAACTACCCCCGTGTATCAAATCTTTCAATGAACTTATTGACAAATTTGTGACTCACTATTCCTAAAACATCAAACATGAAGTCACAATGCTTGATCTTTGCAATACACATCAAAAGAATGGAGAACCCTTCCACACATTTTTGCAAAGA
This sequence comes from Thuja plicata, assembly GCA_018584345.1. NCBI lineage: Eukaryota > Viridiplantae > Streptophyta > Pinopsida > Cupressales > Cupressaceae > Thuja > Thuja plicata. The sequence continues at coordinate 3,747,920 of MU227276.1, forward strand.
TGGTGTCAGCTATTTTCCAATTATCCACGATCAATTCCTAAACAAGAGAAAATGGATATCTTTGTGCATAACCTAACACAAGAGATGAGATATAGGTTACAATTATAATGTCCTCCATATTTTAACAAGCTCATTGAAAATGGTGTGAAAATTGAGGAAGCTATGGGTAGAAAGGGTGAAATTAAGATCTACTCCAAAGACAATGTTGGATCTTCAAGTTCAAATTCCAACATCAACAATAATAATGATAAATCCAAATATTGGAACAAGAACAAGAACAAGAACATTGTCAATGATGGGATTGTGGATAATCATCATGTTAAATCAACACAACCTATCCTAAATCTCATGAGCAAAACCAATGCCACCCCACCTACTCATACTAATACAGGTGCCAATCAGAATAACAATAACAGTTCCTCAAAATTACCCTTCATGCCACGTAGAAGAAATTTTACACCTTTGGGTGAATCTCTGGAATTTGCATTAAGGAAGTTAATCACAAATAAACTCATTGCGCTTCCTGAGACTAGAGATTTTGAACATAGGGTGAAGCCGTCTTGGTGGAATGACAATGATTACTATGAATTTCATAGAGGAAAAGGTCATAAAACCAATAACTGTCAAAGGCTCAAGCATGCAATCCAAGATTTGATTGAAAGCGGAGAAATCAGTGCTGATGGGCACACCTCAAATGAGTCACATACGGCTTTCAAAGATTCACTTCCCGAACATGAGAAAGGGAACTCTTCCAATGCTAAAGGTGAAAACAGGAGCTAACTACAATTCCACCTATTATAGCTATATAAATCACATTTATGAATGCCATCCTTCTCAATCCTATGTCAATGTGATTTCCATCAAAGAAAAGAGTCAACCGACTAATGTCACAACTCGAGCTCAGTCCAAGGTTACTCTTCAAGAGGTTCCATCCAAACCTATCACCACCCAAACCAAGTCTATCTATGTCCCAAAGTCTACGCCCAATGTTTCCAACCAATACAACCTTTTGGAACAATTGAAGAAAACACCAGCCCAAATATCCATACTAGAGCTTTTGAGTTTGTCACCTTCTCATAAGGATATTCTTGAGAAATCTCTCCTTGAAACTAATGTTCCTACCAATCTAGATCAAGACCAATTCCAAGATATGGGGGGACATTTGACAACTCCCCATTATCTGTCGTTAACTGAGGATGATGATCTTGTCATTAATCAACCGCATAATGCTCCATTCCATATAGAAGGTGTTAGTAAACAGTTTTGCCTTTCGACAAGAATTACAGAACATGACTCAATACACCCGAAAAGAAAGACAAAACATACTAACAGATGGATCAGTTATCATTGATTGATAACTATCCTCTGAATTGAGAGGTACAGCTCCCTCGAAAAAGATGTACAATGAATATAACAAA
>MU227276.1:3759146-3772405 GCA_018584345.1 Thuja plicata
TTACTAGTCATAAAGTAAAGTGCATAATCAAAATCATTCATCACATCCTGCATATGTCAGTATCCACATATATATAAATCATCATAAGCAATGCATCATAGAAGTAAGCATCATAGAATCATGTCATTTAGAAATTCCATCATCAAGGGTCCATAAAACAAAAATAACATTTCCAAAATGTCCAAGGATATCTCATATAATAACCATGTGTGCATAAAGTGTCCATCAAGTTTGCAATAAATAATATAATGAATCCATATAATACAAGGTATATATCAAATAGCTAAGAACCACTACCCCCAGACTCTATATGTCACTGTCTACATGCTGCAATAGAAGGTCCTACTCCTGATGAAGCCCCGGAACCTAGTGGTGGTCTGGGTGGGTGTGCTAATGTGCCTTCGCTACCCTATGACCCATGTCTCTGATGACCTGCGGTCCTAAATCCATATGAGATCTCTCTGAAGCTCCCTATCCACTAATCCCATGGAACCACTTTTCTGTAGGCCTCTCTCTAGTAGGTGATCTCCCTACCAGCCCTCATCATCAATCGCAAGCTCTCTGCATGTGGACCCAATGACTCTGTAAACTCCAACTCATCCAATAAGGTCTCTATCTCCCCTAACCACTCTATGGTGGTATTATGCTCCTATGTGACCTTTGTGATCTCCTCCTCTAACATCTCCACCCATCTCTCTAGTCCAGGGACACGATCAGCCTATACCTGTAACATGGCTAGTCTGACTAGCACTGCATCAACATCTATCTCCTCCTCATCTGTTGTGTCCCTCTATAAATAGGGATCCTTCTCCCTGACATCCATCTCTGCCATCTCCTCCTGTGCCATCTAAACATAATCTCCAGCATCAAGCATAGGCTCGTCCTCCTATATTAGAGGGCCTTGTACCACTCTTTGTTGACCCAATATAATGTCTTCCTCATCCTATAACTATGCATGTGCCTATACATATGTTTGTGCCTGTACCTATACGTGTACCTATGGCTATACCTGTGGCTATAATGGTACCTATGGTGGTATCTATACCTGTGCCTTTATTGGTGGCCATCTCGGTGCACCTGTTGGTCTCTGTGTCAAAGGTGGCATCAAACCCCGTGGTTGTACACCTCCACCTCTCATCCTGGGACCTCCTCTACCCCTCCCTCTATCGGGAGCATCGCCACTATCATCTCCCTAATCATCATCACCTCTACCTCGCCCTTGGCCTTGTCCCCAACCTTGGCCTCCATCCCTTAGGTCTCTCTGTGGTGGCCTCTCTGCGGGGTCTGTTAATCTAGGGACTAGGTGATCCCTCAAATACATCTCATACTCAGCTGTCATACCTGGGTCTACGACCCCTTGTCTCATCGACCATGCCTGGAAAGGCATATCCAAAAACTCCTACCTAGCAATCTCAAATGACACCATAGGTCCCTAGTCTTGCCTCTCCTAGTGTATCTGTGTAAACTCTGTCATGCCATGGGGCATCCCTTGAATCCGGTCAAACTGTTAAAAAAACCAGCTCACCATCTGTCTCTCTATGATATAGGGAGTCCTCCCTATCAACCACCATGAATCAAAACAATATCTGAGCTGACGCTCGTCCTCCCAAGGCTCACAATCCAGGTAGGGTCTCCATATCACCGCATCAACAGTATAAAAAATATATCTCCAAATATCTAAATGTCCCAGCTTACGCTGAGACTGGATCGATGCATAAAGAAATACATAGGGTTGCCTAGCGCCCTAAAATCTGAGTGTTGTAGGCCGTGTAATGGCAATATGCTCCCATGCCCATACATGGAGTAGTGTAACCCGAGCTGATAAATATGCACCCCCATGGTGCACCACCTGATGAAGATCATGATATAAATGGGTTAATAAACAAACTCCCCAAGCAAAATGGGTCCCCTCATCCATCATCCTCTGTAGCGTCCACCCCCATCCGACTGCAAAATCGTGTTATCTCTAATCAGGGAAGACGTATCCTCTGATCACTCCAAGTAATAAAACTGGAAGAGGCTCATACAATGCTACCATGTCCTCCCAACTAATCTCAGTCTCATCTATGTCCTCGTCACTGAATACTCCTCTGTACTCTGTCAACCCATCGTGTCGATCATACTACGCTAGCTCTCCAGTGATGGGTAGTCGAAGGATGCGATACACATCTTCCAAAGTCATGGTCATCTCATCTGTCAAAAAATGAAATGTACTCATCTCCGAGTTTCATCTCTCTGCCAGGGCCGTCAGCATACCTAGATTTTCCTGAATCTCAGGTGTGTGGATGATATGGTATAAGCCCGTGGCTCCAATCAATACCCTATCGGTCTCTGATAGAGCTGATCTCAGACTCCGTATAATGGGATATCTCTCTCATGACATCAGGATATCCTTAATATCCTCCTATCATCGACAACCAAAAAATCAAACTATCAAATTCCAATCTAGCTGATATATCTATCATATCTATCTATCAATCGAAAACATGTTTATCACATGTATCAACCGATGATTTCTATCAATTATCTACCAATCAAGATGAGTTTACTAGTGACATGCAAAAATGTTGCCTATCTTGACATCAAATCGATCAGCATCCAATGCTAGATCCTATTGGCTTATCGCTATCAAGTTTGACCTAATTTTACTTATCTAAATTTAATCTTTCTATAAATGTGCAGCACAGACAAATGTTTGTATAGTTTTAACATATGCACAACATAACGACATGCTTGCGCAAGACCCCCTCATGTTTGTGCAGTTTTAACAGATGGACCAATTTTCTAAACATATGTGCAGGATCAGATATCTCATTTGATGTATGCGTCGGATCCCCAAATGGATGCGCAGTTGTTTCACATACGTCCTTTGTTGCTGCGCATTGATGCGCCGCAACTACGCATCCATATCCAGACCAAAAAAATCAAATTTTCTAAACTAAACCTATAGTTCAATCTATCCTAAACATGCTACAAATCTTATCTAACAAGCGTAATTCAATCAAATTGACAAAGCTAGATAGATCACCTATTGGCTCTCCAGGATCTGGCAGTCTCTAGAAGCGTCTGACCCTCTCAAAGCGGTGGTCTACAAGTGGGAACGACATCTTCTTAGCTCTCCAAGCTCCAATCTCCAACTGACAAGTGTGCATAATGAGCTTATTGTAGACCCTTTGACCCTATATATAGCCTGTGGACCCGTTTTTCTTGTCGTGTGGACCCTACCTAACAATATCATTCCATTTCACCCTATTTCTTTCCCAATTTCTTCCGATTCTTTTCGTGAGATTAATTAAACATTTTGAAAATAAATAAAAAATCATAATAATAAAAAAAAGGGGAAAACTCATCAAGTTTGTCAATCAATCTCTTGAGGGGGCATATGACATCTATTTCACGACATTGTCTGGGGCAAGGGCAAAAATGCTAAATTTTTCTTTGAAACAATGTGACTAGCACATTATTTCAAAGAGGGGCAAAATGTATAACTAAAAAATGGCTTCACTAATAAATTAATTAAATATTTATTATTTAATTAATGTTTATTTCTTCTATTTATTAAGTAACTTATTTTAATTTATTTAATACATTCACTATAGTCTATTCTTCTTATCCTAAGTCTTCTAAATTAGTCTCATTAAAAGTGATTTAATTAAATACACAATCACTAAATATGACTAAGTCCCCTAGTCCACCTCATGAACCTAGTCACTTGACACATCACCTTGGCTAAAATAAATAATTATTATTAATTAATAATTAATCATTATCCTCACCCACACATGTCCTATTCTTAAGTGCTATGTGGCCTCATAAGACTTGGTCTCATGTCCACATGTCTTCCCCTACACCAAGTCAAGAAGCAATCCCTATTCCTAAGGAGCTTCTCAAGCCACCTCAAAGAGTCCAATATGACTCATGGGACACTTGTACCAAGAGTCCTCGTAGGGAATAAGTCCTTCCTCTTTCCTCTCCATGGTCTTTGTGAGACACTTGACATGTGTCTTTCCCTTCCACCTTCTTCTCCTCTATGTCAATGTAGGAGGAACATCCTCCCTATTCTTCCTCTCACATTCTAACCACATCACCCTTTCTCTCAACCCCTTTAACCAAGTCAATAGTAACCCTAGGATCTTCCACCTTTCAATTTTCACTCTAGGATCGTGCCACCTAGGGTTAAGTCCTCCATAAACCTGTAAAAGGAGCCTCATTCCCCCTTTGTGATCTAGTAGTGAGCATTCAAGCAATAGGTAATCAAGCCATCAAGAATTCAAGCAATAGGTAATCAATCCATCAAACATTCAAGCATTCAAGCCATCAAGCATTCAATCAATCATATTCAAGCATTCAAGCAAATCACATTCAAGAATTCAAGCATTTCCACACTATTCCATCATCCATTTAGTTGTATTTTTGCATTACATTCACTCAAATCTCCACACTTTGGTGACATCTTGGCTAAGGAGCTTCATTGGAATTCTGAGGGCTCAAACATCAAGAAATCAAAGCTAGAAGAACAATGGAGACAAAGTTGCAAAGAGTAGGTGAAGGTAAAGCTTGTTCTTTTACTTCATTTGATTATTTGTATTCTTCATTGGGTTGCATTTAGATAGATTTACTGGCTTGTTAATAGTAGTATTTCATTTATCATAGTTGACATCTATTTTTCATATAGTGATCTCTGTCAATAATCATGTAAAAAGAAAATGTTGTCTTCGCCATAAACCGAGATCCATCGGTAAACCATCAAATGAGTTGACACTTGGCTCGAGCATCAAGCTCTTAACAAGAATGAAGTGTGTATGCTACCCAATGACTCCGTCTTCAAACACCGAGAAGTTGGTGAGCATTTATGACATGACTTATGGAAAAAGTCTATAAATAGTCGATGGAAGAGCTCATTGTTCATAAAGTTATTTGAGCGAAGAAGCAGAGAGAAACCAGAGCACGAAGTGACTAGATTACAGAGTGACTCCAACCCTGTTCACAACACTTAGAAAGATTCCCAACAGTCATAGAAGATTGAATTAAGTAACATCATTCACCAATAACTCTATTTTATTTTATGGGAAAAAGCCCTAAATTCTCAAACGATGGCAACTACTTCAAGAACCTGCAAGCTCAAGAATGAAAAGAAGAATAAGGTCAATCTAATCAAGAATGCAACTTGTGAAGAACCTCATTACAAGATCTATCCTGAGGTTGCTTCACAACCCAACAACACTGGTGCATTCTCCAGTACACCAGCTAGGGTTTTACTTGTTGAGGACATCTGAGCATACATTCACTGCAAGATTATAGAAATATGAGACCTTGAGGTTGAGAAAGCTTACAAGAAGATTTCAAATGATGATGAAACAATCAAAGAAGAACATAAGCACATTGAAGTGAAAGGGCTCACACATGCCCTATTTTTCCTGAAGGAATTCAAGACTGAATGGATTCAGTTAGTACTAAGCAAAGTATATGACCGAAAGATATGGCTGGATGAGCCAAAACTAATAACCACAGATGTTATATGATCTGTTACTAGTTATCCAATAACTGATAAAGTAAAGGCACTAAAGCACCCTCCTCGAGATGACATTGAAAATAACACAAGAGAAACATGGGATGGAAGAGGATTAAATGTATCCACCATCAATGATGATGAAATGAAATTTGGAGCATGTGTCTTAGGATACAAATTATTTCAGGCTAGCAGGATGAATAGTATTACATCTGGAGCAGTGGATACAACATACAAAATAGTCATGAAGGGACTATAGTTAGATCTTTCAGAACTTCTATTGAGGAAATTAGATGAGAACATGAAGACAATCAGGACTGCAAAGGCTAACTCATGTAAGTTTGGTTCACTCATATGTGCATATTTTTCTATTTTCAAGAATCCTTCCCATCTCTCGACAATGTCAAATAGGACACTACCTGATCAGTAACCACACAAATTAGTGAGTTCATCAAATCACTAGGAGATAATTTTGAATCAGTCATGGATGAATACTTCACTGGATTCAAAGACATAATGTAGAAAAGGGTGAGGATACCAAAACAACTGGTAGAAAGGTACAAGACTAAAATCTATTTTATGGTGGACACTAATTACACCTATATCAAGTCAGTTGTACTAAGGAAAACATGTCTGGCACCACTTGACTATGAGGTTAACATAGATCAAGCAAAAAATCCTATTGAGGCATTAATAAATGAACCATTGGACACATCACAACCTAAGTTTGGAACTTATGAGGAAGCCAAGGAAAGGATAAAAGCCAGCTTAGTTGTGAAAAATATTGATAGAAAGAAAGATAAAATGGTTAAAACTTTGAAGAAAAAGATGTCAGTGAATGAAGAGGAAATATAACAGATAGAGGAAACTGAGGGTCAGTCACCTATTGGTGAAGCTGAGAAGGTGAGTGAATCAGAATCCACATAGTCTGATGCACCAGCCCTGAGGAAGCCTAGACCTACTACTGCATCTAGGACCACAAGTCAGACAGGAAAAGATGCAAGTCCTTCACCAATCAAGAAAGGTCAAGTAAGGACCTATAAAAGAAAGCCTCAAACAGGAAAACAGGGACCAATAAAAAGAAGGAAGTAGATCAGAACTAAAGAAGATATAGAAGACACCAAAGATGAACAACTGGAGAAGAACAAAGCTCCAACTATAATTGATGAGGCATGTGCATCAATAATAAAGAATGGATCCATCATACACCCCAAAATTAGAAGATGGTTAACTCTGGATCTCGTGGATCAGAATAAGTTAGAAGAGGCAATCATTACAATAATGTGTGTATTCAAATATGTTCCGATACAGTTTGAAGACCAAATGCCTAAAGAACTTATGGATAGACTATCGGCTAGGTGGACATATGCTCTTAAGGAAGAGAAACAAATAAGGGAAAGAGCCCTAGTTTTAGTCATGCCACCTGAATCTAAGCTGGAAGAATTTGAAGAAATGATGGAGTTACACTCCAAAAGGTTCTCACCAAAGTTAAGAGCCTAAAAAGTGCTACAAGGGCACATAATTGACCTTGATAGAAAAAGTGAGGCTGAATGAAGAAATATACTTGGTGTGCCTAAAAAAAAACAAGTCCTGAGCCAAAAAAAGCACTTACCGATAAGCCACACAATACAGAACATCCGACTAAATTGAGCCTAGAGACAATTCTGATAAATGATGTTGAAGATGTAAATCAAGAAGAATTGAGAATAGAAGGTAACAAGGATATGGATACTGCAGATGAAACATGGGCCGATAATACCATCATTGATGTTACCAGAGGAGATGTTGTAGATGAAGTACAAAAAGATGAAGATGTCACTGTTCTCCTAGCCCAAACTGATGAACATGACACAACTATAAATGCTGCACAGGTAAACATACTGGGTCAAATGCCACTATTAATACAAGCTATTAACATTATCTCACAAAAGGAAAACTTACTTGAGACTGATGCAAGCATACCCAAGGATACGGATAATGATGAACAGAAAGATACATCTGATGAACAGAATATAGCAGATGGAGAACAAAAACAAACTAATGAAGGGAACAAAGAAAAAGGTGAAGAAGAAAAGAAAGAAGATGATACTCCTAAGGATACTGAAGGATATGTTGATGATACACTGAAGGTTGATGTGGAGATGTTCACTCCCAACCAACAGGCATATTCTGAGAAGTAGGCAAAAGACACTACACCACAAAATCCTTCATCGAGCACATCTGACAAAGCAAAGGATCTTACTTTGGTGGTACATTCAAGTGCTTCCAACTCAGCATCCAAGAAGAAGAAGAAGAAGTCAAAGAAGTCCAAGATGCATGTAACACTTGATAAAATCATTGAGATACTGAAGTGTGACCCTTCTATATTGGATTTTGAATCTCTACAAGAGTATGGAGAAATATGTCAAAGGAAAGCTATGCAAGAAAAGCTAAGGAAAGAACACAAAGAATCCCTAGTGTTAGAAACTACAAGGGATATATTGAATCAAATAGTTCCTAACATAAATTTTGATCAAGATGCCCCCATCCTTGATCAACTTTCCGTTCTAACTGAGGCCATCACATCTCAGAATGTGGATGTAGAAAAAGAAATTGAAGAATGAGAAGAACAAAAATATCAGTACAAATTAATAGAAAAGATCAGCCAAGAAGTGATAGTGAATAAGGTAAAGATCTTGGAACTGGTAGATGAATTAGACCCAATAATTTCAGAAGCTATTTCCTTAATACAAAAGTTGTGCACTTTAGAGAAAATTACTAAGGAAAAAAGTGATAAGATTGCACACAGATTCTGATTTAAATGCAAGTTTAAAAAGTCTAACCACAAATGACAATGGAATCAAGATGCATTTGGAAAATATTATGAAATCTAGAAGGTTGAGATAGGAAATTATAGAGGCATAAATCAAGTTTAGAGATGAGGTTATCGAGCTATAGGCTCTAATGCTACCAAATATTACACTTCTGCAACAACACATGACATCGGCAAGATAGTTAATTGCCACCCCAGAGATGTCTATAGCAGACAACATCTATGATATAATGGATCTTGAAAACCTAAAGGAGAAATGGGAGAAATTGATGGAAGATATGAAGAGTTCCCATTCCCATTTTTTTGATAAGTTGTAAGTATACACCTTTTCCCTTACTATCAAAAAAGGGGGAAAATTATATGCATAGTAGTAAAAAGGGGAAGAATGATATGCTACAAAAGGGAAAATGATATGAAGATATATGAAGATAAGGTGAAAATGGAGTATAGTATAAAGGCAAGTGTACATGTATATACATTTACTATATTGGCATATACATAGGGGGAGTCATAAATGACAAGGTAAACACATGGTGTATATACTATACATTTTTGTATTTTGCACATATCAGTTTTTTATACTAATTTCAAAGGGGGAGATTGAAGACATTATTTTTTCCATTAGTATGCAAAGGGAAAACAAGTTTTTGAACCATCGGTAATGCCTACACTGAAAGATAGAATTTCAGTACAAATTGAAAGTACAGATATCAAAGGTCACCGAAAGTGTTAAGTTCAAGAGAAACCCGAAAAAATAGATCACAAGAGAAACCCAACATAGTTTACATAGTTCAACCCAAAAGTGTTGAAGTGTAAAATGACAGAGTAGAAAAAAAGGAATTTGACAGAGCAAAGGAAGTCGATGGACAGTTTAATGAAGGAACACCGACAGACTAACAACAGATCAACCCAAGCATCACACACCTAAAGTCAGTTAAATCCTGAGAAATGTGGATCTAACTTCCACATCAGATAAAACACTTATGTTTTTAATTCAAAACAATTTCTTGAGGGGCAATAAATGTAATTACAATTGTTTTAATTAGTCTAACTGATTGAAAACATGCAAACTAGGAGATCAAGGTCAAGTTGTAAACCTTTGATCATAGAGTTATCTTTGTAATATGTGAAACTTAATTAGGTCAATATACTATATAAATAGATGTGTAATCATTCATTTCAAGAGGGGTGTTGGGATGATATTAGCCAAGGAGCACATCTATGAATCAGAATAAGAGTTTCAAGAAAGAACAACAAAAGATGAATTAGGTTATCAAGAACCAGATTTAAGGCTATTGAGCAATAGAGGTATTGATCAATCACATTAGGCGATACATTATACTTGTAATCAAGTTAATGGATCTATAGTCAGAAATGGTAGATTGTATACACTTAGGTCACTAAATATTTTTGTCTACATTCTAACAAGTGTAGCAAATATAAGAAATCCTTTCAAGAAAGGTGGATTTAACAATCCTTTGTAAATCTCTTGATCGAGTGCACACTAAACAGTGTTGCTAAAGCTTGTAAAATAGTAGATCTTAACTAGTCTCTACATAATACTCCTAATAGGGTAGATCATCAGAAGTTATCAAAATTATAAGCCTTAACTGACCCCTTCCATTCTATAGATAGTGAAGCTTTGTGGGTTTCATCCCCACTGCATATTTTACCTTCTAACAGGGGTTTTCTGCGTTACCAAATCTTTTGTCATGTGTTTATACATTTCATGAATGTTTCTATGAATGTTTTACATGCTTATTGAGTTAATGAATTGGTATAATATACACAAAGATAGAATAGCAAGTATGAATGGTAATACAATTTATTGATCATAAAAGGATTAAGGTTAAGTTTTAAAAGTTTTGAGGATACTGATTCATCCCTCCCCTCTCAGTACACCATTCCATTATTTCTAACAAATATAAGTTTATTTTTTTATAAATTTTTATATTTTAATAATTAAATATAGTTAAATTGTCACTTACATATTCTTTATAATCTTAAAAACAATGAAAAAAATTGGTGAGGATTAACAGAATGAGGGCGGACCTTAGATGAAAAATGCGAATAATAATTGAATACATTTATAATGTCACTTATACCATTATAATCTAAAAACAATGGTGAAAATTGGTGAGACTTAATAGAGGGTATGTGGAGGATCATGGTAAACCAAGCTATGGCCTTAAGTGGTAATGAAAATTTAGAAAATTAGGGTTAGTGAACTTGACGTAAAAAGTTGAACATCTTATCAACCTTATGTGAAAAATTTGTAAGAATAGAATTTTTAGGAAATTGAATGTAGTTTCTAAAATAATAGCCCTTTTCTGAAAAAAAATTAATCTAATAGTTCAATATTTTAGATTTCAATGCAGTAGTATGAAAATTTCAGGAAAAAGATAAAAAGTATGTGTATGTCTGACCACCTTAATCACAATCAAATGATGATATATTTTCACAAGATTCTAAATATAAGTAGTAGACTCATGCCCAGATGTGACACATGTTTTTGTGTAATTTTTTACCAAATAAATAATTAATTATGAATTTTCTGCTACAACTTATTCAAAATTAAAAAAACTCTCGTGTCTGACCACCTTAACTGATTCTAAACTTTACAAAATTGTAAATTTTTTTTTTTCTTATAGTAGGTGAAGCATAGAATGTGACACATGTTTTGGATTTCAAAAAGGTTAAACCGTTTTAAAGTTATGGTTGTTTTTCAATCAGTATGTCAATCAGGACTTTAGAGATATCTCAACTAGAAAATAAGTAATAATTACTTACTGAACTCAAATTCTGACAACAATTATATTATGGAAAATTGATAACGTCTTTAAGAAACGCTTTTTGTTTCATCAATTTTGGGTGAAAAAAGGTCGTCAGTTACATTGTCTAAGTCTGTAGATGAGAGGAAATATGGTGAACACGTCATTTCGGTTGACCAACCACGTTTGGCATTGGAAAGCCAAAAGCCAAAGCATCTACCAAGCCTAATCGTATATCCGATATTATCGTATGTCTGATATTATCGTATATCCGATATCTCCCGCCCAAATAGAACATTTTTATTTCAAAATTTTATGATTCAAGTTTTTTCAAATTTTTAATTTTTTGGGTTTTAGTTTATATATTATAAATTTCATTTGTTTTAATATTAATATTAGATGGTAATAGCATTAGTATTATATAATTATTTAAATATTAGTATTATATAATTATTTAAATATTAGCATTATATAATTATTTAAATATTAGTATTATATTATTATTTATTTCTCTATTTTATAATAGTATAATATTAGTATTACTTATTTATTAATATTTATAGTATAACAATAATGCTTAGGAGAGAGAGTAGGAACTGTAGAGAGAGAGGGAGTAGGAACTCCCTCTCTCTCCCCTCTCCCCTCTCTCTCTCTCTCTCAACCCATATATTACCTCCTTCCATGGAACTCTTGCAAAATGATGGCGCAAATGGAGAGTCTAGTATTCCTATAAATAGAGAACTGCGGAGCCATATGAGAATGTATATGTAATTATTTACACACCCAGTTCAGGGTTATAAGAGAATATTTAATTGAAGCTTATAGGGAGTGTGTGAACCAAATTAGAGGTAGCTACAAGAAAAATGGGAGTTTGTTGAGCAGAAAAGGTCCTCTGATTTCTAGGTTTATAACTCTGTTCAATATGTGGGGATGAGAGGAGGTAAAGATGGTTTAGAATTTGGTATTTCATTCAATATTTTGTTTATAGATCAGTTAGTTTATCTAGAAGCCAAAACAGCTCAACTTCAATGTAATTTTTATTGGAAACAATTATGCAAATGTGATTCTATTGATGATAGTCAGGAGGTGGCCATTAATCATGAACTCAATGAAAAATTGGCCATTATTTAGGGCCCTCCTGGCACTGAAAAAACATTTATCAAGTTGCAAATTATAAAGGCTTTGCTTCATAAGATTGCAAATTCCTCTGGTCCCATTCTCATAGTGTGCTTTACTAACAGAGCTCTGGATCAATTTTTGGAGGGAATATATGAATACGATAAAATTCTTGCAAGGTTAGTATCTAGAACTCAGAGCTCAATTCTTAACAAATGTACTCTTGACTAGGGACAAGAGAGTTGATATCATATTGTTTTCTTTGGTACATGAAACAATGAATTCCTAATTTGAATATAAAAACATCACAAAATATAGGATTTCTTAACATTCCAAATAGAACTCGTGTTGCCCTTTTCAGGGCTAGAATTGGTCTCTATGTCTTTGGAAATGCCAAGCTAGTCTTAGACATTTCTCCAGTGTGGAGTGATATCATACAGAATTTTAGATATAATGGGTATGTTGGTAATGGAATACCACTATACTATCCTAAACATCCAGATGATGCTGGATGTACGTTGTTACCAAATCTCATGATTTAAGGAGGTATGATGATGGAAGTATGAGCTTTTGTACCAGGAAATGTGCAAAGAAAAAGTAATTTTTGGTCATCTTTGTCCCAGGAAATGTCATCACGGGGGACATGTGAGAATTGGATTTGCAAGGCCCGGTGTATGAAGAAGTTTGAATTTTGTGGACATGTCTGTAGGAAGGTTTTTCATGCAACTTCCTATGACCCCTTTCGACACATTGGAACAATCAAGTGTGTCTGAAGGGGTCGTAGGACCCCTTAGGAAACACTCGAGTGTTTTAATGTGTCAAAAGGGGTCATGAGAACTTCCTAGGGGTCCTAGTATGCCTTATCACACGTTAGGACCCCTAGGAAGTCCCCGTGACCCCTTTCAACACATTTCAACACTCAAGTGTGTCCCAAGAGGTCGTAGGACCCCTTAAAACACACTTGAGTGTTCTAATGTGCCGAAAGGGGTTATGGGGACTTCCTAGGGGTCTTAGTACACTTTATCACGCGTTAGGACCCCTAGGAAGTCCC
>MU227277.1:10372-26033 GCA_018584345.1 Thuja plicata
ATCAACACTCCAACTCCTTGTGATGACAACTAAGACTTATCTTCTTACACAAAACCGATTCCCATATCCCTAAGGCACTAACTATGGCCATCAAACAATTCAAAACTCCTTCAAATATGGGCTGCAATTGGACTGTGACTGCCCCCTTCTACACTCTTCAACAGACCCTTTTCTTAGATCTATCTTCACACAATAGAAACCTAACTTCAATAAATATGAAGAACACTCCCATTCCACTCCTTCTAACATACTATAAAATCATTTAGCCTATTACTTATCCAATGTAATATTCTGATCTTTTGCACTGTCAACAAACAGTCATAGGATTCGATAGTCTTTTTCATTGTGTAATAGGCTCTGGTAAGCTTAATCAGATAATATAAATTTTTTTTTGTTTTACTTTGTAACTGTCGCAATTGCGACGTCAACCCCTGAATTGCAACGGAGATGCTGTAGCGGCGATGCCAAACGCCCGTCGCAATTGCATTGGGATCCATCGCAGTTGCGACGTCATCCAAGGGGATTGCGACGGGGTTGCTGTAGCGGCGACGCCAAAATCCCGTCGCAATTGCAACGCATTCCACGAGAATTATGGCCGGATGATGCCAGAATAAAGTGGCAGTATAGCGATGGATATCTGTCGTAATTGCGACGAGTGATGACAAAATTCATAATTTGCGACTAAAAATGAGCGACGTCTACTACTGTCGCACTGGTGAAACATTTTTGTCGTAATTGCGACACATAGCCGTCGCAAAACGATGCCAAATGTATTAGTGAGTAGGCCTCATAAATTGAGCATTGGGTGAAATAGTTGATATTATTTACAGTCTTGGTTCCAAACCCCCTGAACTTCCACTTTATGTTGCAGCAAGGTTTGAAAACTAGAATGGCCCACCCTGGAAATTAGATGATCCTAAACTAGTGCCAATAACTCCTGTATCACTCAGCATACAAAGGAAAATGCCACTAACTATCGAATGAGCTTTAACCATTCACAAATCCCAAGGCCTCACCCTACACAAAGCAATAATTGACATTGGTAAAATTGAAAGGCATGGGTTAACATTCACAATAATTTCCAAAGTTTTATCATTAAATGATCTTCAAATTCAACCACTTTTCTCCTTCGAAAGATACTCCAAAATGCAAAATAATCCATACACAATCATAAGGAAAAAAGAAGAAGCTCGATTAGAGCAGCTCACCCTCTCAACAATCAGGGTATGTATTACTTTCACTCATCCATCAATTCTCTTCAAAAAAAACCAAACGATGTATACTATCCAATTCAATGAGGTATTTATGAAGTCTGAATTATTTAAAACAATGTGATCGTGATGGGTATCCTTACATAATGCTGTAGAAAAAACTTCATGAACAAGGAGAAAAATGAAGCAGCTCGATTAGACCAACTCACCCTGGAAACAATCAAGGTATGCAACACTTTCCTTCATCCATCAATTCACTTCAACTCTCCAAATGGTCATGTACAATTCTTTCCTTTATATTGTTATTTTAGTGACTTGTAAGATATTTCTAGTATAACAAGATTTTTTGTAACAAAGTATAATATAGACCTCTAACCTAAGTGTTTATAAATTTGATTTGCTTTCATTAACATGCAACTTTACAAAAATTTAAATATAACTCAATCCAAATATTTTCCTTCTATATTCTCGACTTGATGAAAACTCTATAGTAATGCATAGAGATTCTTGTGAACCGTTGTTAACGAGGTCACTCTTGCTATGAAATGACTTTGACTACTTATCTCATCCCAAGAGTAACCAATAACCACTAAAAGCATCAAGTTTTATAATATAGTACCCTTGTTGTGCAGATTTATTTCCATCAAATATTAGATATGTAGAAGCTCACGGTGAAGGACAGTGGCGTATATTGCCCCATAAAGCAAGTTTGGAGTAGTTCACTTTAAAAATCAATAATCTTATCTCTTATCTCAGTATTGAATTTTGGCCCCAGAACTGTTTTATTGTTCCATGTACAAATTATTTGGATTAAATTGTTTGTATTTTTTAATCATCATTTTGTATCACACCCTCTGATTCATCACCACCAAGATGCAAAGGCTGATTAATTTGTTTCTCTTTCAAGATTTCAAGTTGTGCAAAATGGTGCAGGTTGCACTGGAAGAACTATGTCCACATGTAGAAAGAGAGGAACATATCTTTAAAAGGAAGATGACATTATTAAAATGCATAATTTCCTTGGCAATACATATCAATAGTTACTAGGTATAAATAGTTTGTACAAGTTATTTGGAGTTCATTTTGAAAAAGTTTGTTTTTAAATTTAATATGTTTACCTAATTTACATTTAGGATTACACTTTCCTCTTCTTGATGGTTGATCACACTAAATGTGAATCTCTTCAGCTCTCCAAATGATCATGTACAATTATTTCCTTTATATTGTTATCTTTGAAACTCTTAAGATGTATCCAGTATGACATGAATTTTTATAACAAAGTACAGTATATAACTCTAATCTTATTGTTTGTTTGCAGGGGCTTGCATGTTATACTTGCATGTTATACAGGGGAATACATTACCCACAAAAACACCAACTATTCCTAAAGCTCAAATCGAGTTCCACTAAAACATTCTAAGTTATGGAAAATCCTTAATGAGCCAACTTTTGTACATAAATATGAAGATTATGATTAATTTTTACAAATTTTTTTTCGTATTGCTTTCATTATATAACTTTTGTAGTCAATCGATGATTGGAATACATCTAATTTGCTTTCATTACCATACAACTTTTGCAAAATATGTTTCAGAATTATTACATTTCAATTTATATCAAACTATAAATTTAATTTTTTTATTGCAATTTTGAATTTTCCATTACATATTAACTATCAGTGTGACCATTACACCTGTCCTAGATGCAAGTGCTAGTTACTTTCTAATTTACAAGTCTACTAGTGCTCTTCTAAATCAAACATAATTTTTATTACAATCTGATACTAATGCTCTTCTAAACCAAACAAAATTTTTATTACAGTGTGATATTCTTAGGTTTGACTCTGAATTTTCAGATTAAATGTTATAATCTATCATCAAAAAGTGAAATATACGAAAACAAAACGATATAATAGATCGTAACATTAGATTCGAAATATAAATTTTAATAAATATCAAATAAAAATTTCAATTGATGAACAAGTCTATCGTACTTATGTCAATCACATCTCATGTCACGGCCTGGGCAAGGTACAATTAGCTTCAACAGCCAAAATTTGGCACAAGGCTTTCGTAGAAGATTCCCAACACCATGTACCATGAAATTTTCATTTTAAATGAGAGTTCGAGATAAACATAGAAGTGTAGTACTGGGTTATTGAAAAATTGTACATTTGTAATCATTTCGTGAAAAGTAATTCAGCGAGAAAAGTGGTGTAATTATTCGCTTGAACTTTATATTGGTGTATTTTGTTAAACTTCTAGAAAAGGCTGACTGACAGCAGAGAAAAGTATATGAACGAAGAGCAACTTGAACTTTATATTGGTGTATTTTGTTAAACTTCTAGAAAAGGCTGACTGACAGCAGAGAAAAGTATATGAACAAGAGCAATGTTTTAAATATGGCTGGACTTTTATTATCGTTTATTGTCTGGTGGATTATTTCATGGCCCTGTCTAATATGTGGCAAGCTGATTTTGCAAGGCAATCAATTCAGTACAAGTCGAAATAACAAAAATATTCAATGCATTTAGTACGGGGCAAATGTGGTGACAGCTTGCGATAGAGCATAAACTTTTACTTTTATATTATATTTTAAAGCATGCATGTGAATACGAAAGCACATTTGGTGAAAATCTGTAATAAAGTAGGTGGTACAGAAGTCAAAATCACGTCAGAAATAATGTTTTCTAGTTAATGTAAGTGGGAAACGTCTATGCAGCAGACTAAAACGTATTTCTTACCAAGGGGGACACTTAGTTTTTTTTTCAACTTTTTTTCAACTTCCTTATTATGTTTTACGTTTTAGTCTGCGATTTAGCCAATACCATGTAAGTGGGAGGGGCCTAACTCATTACAGATTATAAGCAAACTATTTAAATGAAACTATTTAAAGAGAATATTATCTAAGCATGAATAACCAAATTACTTTAAAAAGTATGTGTATATACACATGCATATACATAACATACATCAAAATAATATCTAAATAAATTGAATAAAAAATCAAGCTATGATAAATTAGAGTTGGGATGTAACAATTAGCCACTAAGAAATTCGATTTTCGAAAAAAGTTGTAGCAACAACACACTAGATACACATTAACAACATATTAATCGTATTCAAAGTGCACAACAAGAAACTTAAAAGAACAACATAGGTCATGAAAGACCATCACCAAAGCTCAATCAACAAACTATCAGTTGAAACTTTCCAAACTCACTTAGAAAAAGCAAGGTTATCGAAGATCTACCTGTGAATAAAAGCAACACCCTGACTGTAGATACGCTCTCCAACTGCAACAACCCTTTTCACCTTAATAGTATAGGGACCCACCTCAATAGAAGCAGTAAGGAGGGGGGTCAACAATACCATGCAAAAATTGTTAAACCACCTACAGCAGAAGAGAGATCAGAACTCGTCCACCTCCAAAGTCACGAAAACATCCCCCTCAATAGGAGACAAATCCACCTTTATAGGAGTCGTGAAAGAAGAAACACACAGACAGTACCAAGTCCACCTCCAGACAAACCACCCACAATCCAAATCCACAGGTTTGGGGAAAGCTCCCAAACCGGCTGCAAACTTCAACCAAAAGTAACCACCCAAGGTGAGTGGTGCAGGGCACCTTCCTTTTTGATGTGTTGGTGTATTTTTAGGTTTGAATTAGGTGTTGTTGTGTGGATTGGAATAAGATCCAATAGGTTACATACAATGTTGTTCAACTTCATGTTTGTAAGAGCCAATAGTGCTCATTATGTGATTTAGGGTCATTTTGGCCTAAAATAGGGAAAAGTTTCTATTTTGATGTAATGTGAGTTTAGTGTGTGTTTTAGGACCCTAAGTATCCTAGCTAGGGTCATGGAAGTCAATCTCATCTATCGAGTTGACAAAAAGAGTCAAATAGCTCAAAATGCAAAAAGTTGCTCAAGGAACTTTTGCAAGAAGTTGGCAAAATGAAGTTAGAGCAGTTGTAACTACCCATGCTCGGTATATGAGCATGGATTCGATGATTTGGACAGGTTAATGAAATTTTTGATTGCAACATTTATTTTGTGAATTTCTGTACAGATGGTTTTGACTGTATCCTTGTAAAATACAGAGCTTTCTGCATTTTGTACAATCTTGTACGGATTGGGCAAGGAGATCGGACCCCATGGGGGTGTAGTGTTTCATGTTAGCTTTCTTTTACATACTTTAGTTTACTTTCAAGTTCTAGGAGTAGAGAGTTACATTAATTGCAAGGCCACTGGTCTGTGATTCCATTTGCAGGTTCTCAGTGACCAAAATGGCTCTAACCTAAGCATCCACTGGTGGAAATGGCTTAAAACCTAGGGGATGAAAGGTTAGAGTCTGTACATATGCTTTTTTCTTTCATTTTGTGGTTGCAATGAGGTTTCAAGACAAAGTAAATGAAGCCCTGTGGCTGATTGTTAGGAACAGGTGAGCCAGGATAGAGATAAGAAGGATTTGGCACGAGCACCCATGATCTTGGGGAAATGACTTAGAGGCATTTGCAAAATCCCTAAACAGTCTTCTTGAAGATTCAAAAGGTGGTGGATGGTAAAACAAAGGTTTAAGGCCAATTTGACAATTGTTTGTGCTGACTGGTCTAGAGGCCTAAATAATAGGCTAAAAACTAGGGCCTGATGGATACTAGGTTGTGGGTGCATCCAAGAGCCATGGTTTTGGATTCTGATAGGGTTGATAGATACCTTGAAGATTTTCAAGGTCTTCTATGGAGTTGTTTGGGAGTTTTGGGAGTACTAGCCCAAAAGCAGTAAATTTTGACCTACTAGGAAATAGGGCAATTAGGCCTCCTAGTGAATTTGATACCAATTGGATTGGTAAAGTATCTAGAAGTGTGGAAAGGGTTCAAAATGACTTTTAATGGGACAAGTACATAGGAAAGAGTCTATGGGATGTATGGGAAGATCCTAAGCTAGGGGTTTGGGATTCTAGGAGGAAATCTAATGAGGAAGCCTAGGTAATTGAGGAACTAGTTGGACTAGTTAAGCCTAGAAACTTTTGAATCTTCAATATATCAACTATACTTTGGAGGAGAAGTTGGTAGTGAGGGTCTTGGAGATCCCAATTGGAGAAGAATCCAAAAGGAAGTAAACAGTGGATGGTTAGGAGAGAAAAAGAAGCATATTGAGTAAAAAAATCACTAGAGTACCAAACCCTCTCCATCAGAGTGGTATAAGAGCTAGAAGTTTGTGTATGTCTAAAGGGGAGGAGAGTCAAGAGGTTGAAAACATGAGTCCTAAGGCAATGAGTAGGGATGCCATTGTGGAATTGGTTCAGGGGCTCTTGGAGAAGGCTAGTGTGTCTGAGACAAAGAGTAAAAATAATATCACTGAATGGGGAGATGAGAGTGATGAGGATGTTGAAAGTCAGACATAAGAGTCATCTAACAAAGGTAAAGAACCTGAGATGGACAAAGAACAAAAGGTATTCTTGGATTCCTTTAAGTCCCTTAACAAGGACAGTATGGAACACATACCATATTACTGTGGCAGCTTGAATGGAGAAGAGTTATTGGATTGGCTAGAGGCCATTGACAACCAGTTTGATTACAAGGAAGTATCAGAGGAGAAGGGGGTCAGCTATGCCAAAGCTAGACTCAAAGGATCTGCTTTGGTGTGGTGGAACATGATGCAGGATGATAGGGTGACCAGTGGAAAGAAGAAGATAGTTTCTTGGGAGAGGATGAAGATCAGATTGAGGGTATAATTCTTCCCTACTGACTATGAGATCTAGATGTACCAAAAGTTGCAGAACTTGAGACAAAAGGAGATGATAGTGAGTGCCTATATTGAGGAGTTTCACAAACTGATCCTAAGGGATAGGAGACAAGAAGAAGAAATGGAGAAGGTGGCAAGATATCTCAATGGGTTGAGACAAGGGATACAAGATGAAATTAGCATGATAGCTCCTGACAGTATGCACAAGTGTTTCCAGTTAGCCTTGAGAGCAGAGGATAAATCTAGAAGGAGGAATGAATTCCATCAAAGAGGAAGAGGTGGTAACAATAATAGAGGTTTCAGAGGAAGGAGTAATTTTGGTAGAGGACAAAGCCCAAATAGACCAGAGGAGAATCAGTCTATGGATAACAGTGGAGGCAATCTATTTAAAGGATCATTCCAAAGAGGGGGATACAGAGGAAGAGGACCACCAAGAGGTAGGTTTTAGCCCCAATGAAGATATAATTCAGTCTTTACTGGAAGATGTTATAACTGTAATCAAGTGGGTCACACAATGGGTAGGTGTCCTAAAAAGGCTACCTCGTCTTCTATGGGAGATAGGAGGAATCAATTGGTTCAAGAAGATGATACACAAAGTGTCACTTCTCCCATTTCAAAGGCAGGGCCAGTAATGGATGGAGAGAATCTAATGCTAAGAAGAAATTTGTTGAAAGTACCTATCATTATAGAGCCACCTCAAAGAAAGAATTTGTTTAAGACAACTTGTAGGTCTCATGGGAATATTTGCAAAGTGATAGTTGACTCTGGATACACAAAAATGGTGAACAAACTAAAATTAAGAAGGATACCTCATACCACACCCTATAAAGTTTCATGGTTAAACAAGGGTCAACAAATAGTAGTAGATGAACAAACCTTGGTGGAGTTTGAGATAGGTGAGTGTAAGGACAAGGTCCTATGTGATATATTACCCATGGATGCATGTCATCTTCTTTTAGGGCGTCCTTGGCAATATGATGTGAAGGTTATCCATGACGGAGAAAAGAACAACTATGTTATCACCAAGCTAGGGAAGAAATTCCAAATGGATCCATTGCAGGAACCTAATGAGGAGAAGCATGTGGGAACTACTGTGATGCTCTTGAGTGGAAAAGAGTTTCTAAAAGCTATGAAGAAGGAGAAAGGATTCTGTTGTATAGTGATAGTGAAGCCAAAGGAGGAGACCACAAAGAAAGTCGACATGCCACCAGAGATACAAGCATTGTTGGAAAGATAACATGACATAGTGGATAATGGTTTACCAAGTGCCCTACCACCCATGAGGGATGTGATTCATCAGATAGACCTCATTCTTGGAGCAAATTTGCCAAACAAAGAAGCATATAAGATGACACCAAGTCAAAATGCAGAGATAGCAAAACATATTCAAGATTTGTTGGAAAAGGGATTGATAAGGAAGAGTTTGAGCCCCTGTGATGTGCCTAATGTTCTTG
Source organism: Thuja plicata (assembly GCA_018584345.1). NCBI lineage: Eukaryota > Viridiplantae > Streptophyta > Pinopsida > Cupressales > Cupressaceae > Thuja > Thuja plicata. Next base: position 18,784 of record MU227277.1, read on the forward strand.
CCCCTAAGAAGGATGGAAAATGGAGGATGTGTATGGACTCCAGTGATATCAACAAGATTACAATCAGATATAGATTCCCAATGCCCTGGATTGAGGATTTGATGGATAATTTAGGAGGTTCATGTTATTTTTCAAAGGTGGATTTGAAGTCAGGATATCACCAAATTAGGGTTAGGTCAGGGGATGAGTAGAAAATAACCTTCAAGAATAAATGAAGGGATGTATGAGTGGATATTTATGCCTTTTGGCCTAACTAATGCACCTAGCACATTCATGAGGCTCATGAATGAAGTGCTAGCAGATTTTATTGGTAAGTTTGTAATAGTATATCTTGATGACATTTTTATATTTAGCAGGTCCAAGGAGGATCATATTAAGCATTTGGAGATGGTCTTGAGGAGGCTACATCAAGTAAAGTTGATGATTAATTAAGAAAAGTGTGAGTTCCTAAAAACTAAATTAGTTTATCTTGGTTTTGTGGTTTCAAATGGATGCATGAAGATGGACCCTGATAAGGTTAAGTCAATATTGGAATGGCCTACACCTAAGTCCATAGGGGATGTTAGGATTTTTTATGGATTGGCCTCCTATTATAGGAAATTTGTAAGAAATTTTAGTCATGTATGTGCCCCTATTCTCAACACTATCAAAGGGGAATCTAATGTCAGTTTAAATGGACTATAGCACCAGACCAAGGGTTTGAAATGTTGAAAAAGAGGATAGCAGAGTTACCTACACTTAGGTTTCCCAATTTCAATCAGCTATTTGTGGTAGAGTGTGATTCTAGCAAGCTAGCCATTGGAGTAGTGTTAAGCCAAGAGAGACATCCTATGGCATTCTTTTCAGAGAAGTTAAATGAGGCCAAACAAAAGTACTCCACCTATGCTTTGGAGTTATATGCTATGGTACAAGCCCTTAAAAAATGGAGACACTATCTCTTACCTAGGGATTTTGTGGTCTACACTGATAACCATGCTCTAAGTTTCTTGAATGGGTAAGAAAAACTAAATCAAAGGCACTTGAAGTGGGTAGAAACATTGCAAGATTATGCATTTGTCATAAAGCATAAGAAAGGGGTTACCAATAAGGTTGCATATGCTCTTAGCAGAAGAGTCTTAACCATATAGGAGATACAATTACAAAGTGTAGGGATGGATGATTTGAAATACGTCTATAAAGAGGACAAAGATTTCAAAGATGCCTATGAGGCATATGTGAAGTTCCAACGGGGATTTAAAGTGGAGTTCACTGATTTAATGTTGTAGGAGGGTCTCTTTTTTAAAGGAAATCTCATGTGTATACCTCAGTGCTCAATGAGGGAGAACATTGTGAAGGAGAAACACCAAGGAAGATTGGGAGGCCACTTTGGAGTGGATAAAACATTGGAGCAGGTAAATAGGCATTACTATTGGCTTAAGTTACAGTCTCATGTTAGGAAATTCTAGAGCAATGTCAGATTTGTCACAGGGCAAAAGGAAAAAGTAGTAACAATGGGTTGTACCAACCCCTATCTATACCCTAAAGGGCTTGGGAGTGCCTCAATATGGACTTTGTTTTCCGGTTACCAGAGACACCAAGGGGTCCTGACAGTGTATTTGTGGTGGTGGAGCGTTTTACAAAAATATCTCACTTCATTCCATGCAAGAAAAAAAATGAAGCTTCTCAAATTATAGGGCTATTCTTCAGAGACATTTTAAGGATCCATGGATTGCCACTAATTATAGTAAGTGACAGAGATAGTAAGTTTCTAGGTCACTTTTGGAGGACCCTTTGGAAAATGTTGGGTACAAACTTGTCTTTCTCTTCATCTTACCACCCACAATCAGATGGAAAAATGGAGTTAGTCAATAGGTCACTAGGGAACTTGCTAAGATGATTGACTAAGCAGCATGGTTAGTCATGGGATCACATCATAGGGAATGCATAATTTGTCTATAATGACTCCATTAATAGAAGTACTGGTAAAAGATTCTTTGAAATAGTATATGGGGTCAATCCTAGAGGGATTTTAGAGTTGACGAATCTTAGTTTGAAGGACAAAAGGAGTGCCCAAAGGGAGTCATTTGTAGAATAGATGAAGGAGCTTCATGATCAAGTCAACAAGACTTTACACAAGCAAGTGGAGAAGTACAAGTCCAAAGTTGATCAGACAAGAAGAGATTTGCATTTCAAAGTGGGGGATCTAGTACTTCCTACCTCAAGAAGGAAAGGATACCCAAGGGTCAGCCAACTAAGCTACTTTTGAAGAAGATAGGACCATTGAACATTTTGCATAAGTATGGAAAGAATGCCTATGAGGTGGAGTTGCCTCCTGATTTGGGGATTTCACCCATTTTCAATGTTTGTGACCTGTATCTCTACAAGGGACCATCTCTAGACAAAGGTCAGCCCACGCTTGTAGATTTAGGGGATGATGATTGGGTGAAAGACTCTCCTACTCCAATGCCACTAAAATTGGAAAGTTTCTTCAATTTTAAAGTGATCAAGAAAACAAGGAAGGGTAACTATAAGGAGTACCTCATCAAGTGGCAGGGACTACCTGAATCTGAGGCCACTTGAATGATAGAGTTGGACATTCTAAAACATGGGGTAAACATTGAAGACCTCCTAATTAAAGGGAATTGAGTTATTTGTCCCATGGGAGTATGGTGCAGGGCACCTTCCTTTTTGATGTGTTGGTGTAATTTTAGGGTTGAATTAGGTTTTTTTGTGTGGATTGGAATAAGATCCAATAGGTTAGATGCAATGTTGTTCAACTTCATATTTGTAAGAGCCAATAGTGCTCATTAGGTGATTTAGGGTCATTTTGGCCTAAAATAGGGAAAAATTTCTATTTTTATGTAATGTGGGTTTAGTGTGTGTTTTAGGACCGTAAGTATCCTAACTAGGGTCATGGAAGTCAAACTCATCCATTGAGTTGACAAAAATAGTCAAATAGCTCCAAATGCGAAAAGTTGCTTGAGCAACTTTTGCAAGAAGTTGGCAAAATGAATTTAGAGTTGTTGTAACTACCCATGCTCATTATATGAGCATGGATTTGATGATTTAGATAGGTTAATGAAATTTTGGATTGTAACATTTATTTTGTGAACTTCTATACGGATGGTTTTGATTGTATCCTTGTAAAATATAGAGATTTTTGCATTCTGTACGGTCCTGTACAGATTGGGAAAGGAGATCAGACCTTATGGGGGTGTATTTTTTCATGTTATCTTTCTTTTACATACTTTATTTTTCTTTGAAGTTCAAGGAGTAGAGAGTTACATTAATTGCAAGGTCCCTGGTCTGTGATTCCATTTGCAGAGTCTCATTGCCCAATATGGCTCTAACCTAAGCATCCACTGGTGGAAATGGATAAAAACCTAGGGGATGAAAGGTTAGAGTCTTTAAATATTATTTTTTCTTTAATTTTTGTGGTTTTAATGAATTTTCAAGACCAAGTTTGAATCCCTATGGCTGACTGTTAGGAACAGGTGAGCGAGGACAGGGATAAGAAGGATTTGGCACAAGCACCCATGATCTTGGGGAAAGGACTTAGAGGAATTTGTAGAAACCCTCAACAGTATTCTTGAAGATTCAAAAGGTGGTGGATGGTGAAAAAAAGTTTGAAGGTCAATTTGACAATTGTTTGTGGTGATTGGTCCAGAGGCCTAAATAATAGGCTAAAAACTAGGGCCTGATGGATACTAGGGTTGTGGGTGCATCCAAAAGCTAGGGTTTTTTATTTTGATATGGTTGATAGATATCTTGAATATTTTCAAGGTATTATATGCATTTTTTTGGGAGTTTTGGGATTACTATCCCAAAAACAGTGAATTTTGACCTATTAGGAAATAGGGCAATTAGGCCTCCTAGTGAATTTGATACCAATTGGATTGGTAAAGTATCTAGAAGTGTGGAAAAGGGTTCAGAAGGAATTTTAATGGGCCAAGGACATAGACAATAGTCTATGGGATGTATGTGAATATCCTAAGCTAGGGGTTTGGGTTTCTAGGAGGAAATCTAGTGATGAAGTCTAGGTAATTGAGGAACTAGTTGGACTAGTTAAGCCTAGAAACTTTGGAATCTTTAATAGATCAACTACACCTTGGAGGAGAAGTTGGTAGTGAGGGTCTTAGAGATCCTAATTGGAGAAGAATCCAAAAGGAACTAACCATTGGATGGTTAGGAGAGAAAAATAAGCATATTGAGTAAAGAAATCATTGGAGTACCAAACCCTCTGCATTAGTGAGCCCTTGAAAACTGCCACCATTCACCTTCCCAAAAGGGAAAGAAAACATGTTTTCCAGACCAAGCACAAAGGAGAGACCCACAAAAATTAAAAAAAATAGCTGGAACATAAAACCCTTGTCATCACACCAATGTAAAATAGAACAACTCTTCAAGGTGAAGAGCCAAAAATGATATCCAGAACTCTAGCATGTCTTCAGTAAATGAACTCAAAAAATGGACAACCTACAGAAGAAAGGCACCTAGCCACCAAAGGGCAAGAACCTCAAGTAAAACCAACATGCACAGGGCACCAAAAATCATGTCAAAGCTCCAAACCAGGTGCATGCTCAGAAACTTCACAGGATAAACACGATGAGAAAAGTGCATCAGCACTAAGAAATTATGTTATTAGTAATGTTAGAGTGAATTTTATTCCCTTATATATTATAACTTCATGTTGTGAAATTATGATACTTTTATTTCTAGTTTTTGTATGAATCGTACAATAATTGTTTCTATTTCATGTGCTGGGCTAAGTGAGTGAGTATATCTCTATGTCCCTTCTACCTGTTGTGCTAGCATATTACTCAAAAGAATGGTCATGTTTTCCCTATTACATCTATAAAACATTAATCCATGCTCAAGAAAGTTAAGGGTGAATTCTATAGTGATAAGCCACAAAAAGGGAAAATAAATTTGAAAAGCTATACCAAGCATTTACAATGATTAAAAGTTTTCTAGAGAACCTTTGAGTGAGGTCTACTGCTAATAAGTTGCAATGTCCTCTCTTCTAAAGAAGTTAGAGTATGAGAAAATTCATCTTTCCCATTTATGCCATAAGATTTAACTTGTATATCCATCCTTATAAGAAATAATTCCATTACAGGTCACAAAAACTATAAGCACTTAGTAATTTTAATGGAAAAAAACCAGTTTCCTCTATGTGAGCTCGGTATCCAATGATTTTCATTATAGAAAAGACATTTTAGTTCTACATGAATATTATTCTTGGAGGGAAGAATATACATGTTAAAAAAATTTAAAGCTATTATTATGCCTAAATTAAATATTGTGAATTTTTTAATATGACAACGTAGTATTAAAGAACTATTGACATATATTTTAATATAAACCAAGTGGACACTTTCATTCATATTAAGTAAATTGCACAAAATATAAATATTGTGACCAGAACATGATAGGATTTCACACCTCTAGGAAATTTTCAATCTAATACTAATATAAAGGTAATTCCTTTCTCAACATTTACATCATTTTATTGGAAATAACATTTGTATTTTTTATTAGAGTGAAATAAGTTTTGAAGGGACCCGAAAACCCTTTTACAAAAACAAATTTCAAACAACAAAGGATAACCAAAGGGACTTTACAAGAAAACCATCAACAAAACAACTAGAAATTAAAAGAACGTACATGAACTACAAAACAACAAAGAAACAAAACAAGGAAAATGACTAAAACAATGTTGAAGATTTTAAAGTTTTTTGCAGCATTCGTATTTTTATGAATAGCATCCTCATAGATGCCCATCACGTCATGAATCTTTTGATAGAGTTGCAGGTTCTAGCACAGTGACCTTACATTGGAAAATAGCATGAAACTTGATGATCATTAGCATCACTCATATCCAAATCTATCTTGGTTGCAAAAAAATCTAGTGATTTTCCCTTTTTTCATTTCATTTCCCTTAAGGGCTTAAGCTCTATCATTTAACCTTCAAAAAAATCCAAACTAATTTGCATTGTCTTTTTTTATTACTATAACCACAACTCTAAGCTTTTAATGAACCTTACCTATGCTTTCCTCGAACCTTCTAATTTTATTGTCCCAGTCTTTTTTATTGTCTTGATATCTAAGGTCACAACTTGAATAAGGAAAAGCCTTTTATTCAAGTTATTCAAGTCAAATCCTTGGCCGATACTAGCATTTTGATTATTAACCTTTCTATTGATAGAATTATCATACTCTTTCAGTGTGTTTACATTAGAGAACAAGCAATTAATTAGTTTAGAGTGACCATTAGTCATATTTTTAGCAATAATCATCATACCTCCTATTCGTGTAGCAAAAGACACTTTCTCAAGATCCACTGGGGTCCCTTTCTCTAGCTCCAACATAATTTTAATGTTGAAATTCTTGTCCATCAACCTAGGGTCCACAACAGGGTTCAAAATACCACCAGGTTCCCTTGATTCCTCTTCTTTCCTCACTGTATACTCAACAATAGGGTCATCATTGGTCTCCATAATATTGGAGTCCTCACCATCACCCTTATCACCAATCACAACCTGAGACATTTTTTCCCTTTGTTTCCATGTTTGACCCATTTACACTTTTTGGACTTATGAGATTCTGCCAATTTAGAGGTATAAATTTTAGCCATTTTGGGTGTGCTAGAGGTATAATAAACTAGGACATATTCTACAGAGGGAACACAATATGAATCATCGTCATTAGTTTTATACCTGCGAGGCCATTAGGGAGTTGTAGTAGGGGTCTCCTTTTTTCCATGCTTTTTTGTAAGAATTTACCAATAGAAAAAACTGAAGATCTAGAGGAAAATGAATAGAAAAATAATATAAGAGACAACATGGACAAGAATAAACTAAATTTTCATTAATTAATAATAAAAAATTGCAATAGATAACCAATGAGCACAATGTATATGTGCCTAATTAAATATCCAAGACATGATAACTAGGAGATGTGCAAGAGATAACTTATTGCCCACATAAGGTGGAAGCACATATCCACCAAAGATGGATCATCCGCATTTGTGAAATAAAGTATGGGGCAACAATGTGAATATGATAAGTGATAAGTACACGAAACATGTAAACAACACATAAAGTAGAAATGATGAAGGGTGCTCCCCTTAATGCCACAAACGCATAACAGAAACAGAGAAGCAACAACAATTTGCAAGAATAGAAAATGGGCTTCTTATTATCTCCACAAATGTGGAATTACAAACTTTCAAAATTACAATATGCAAAGCCACATGGGCATTCCCCTTA
>MU227277.1:30913-43613 GCA_018584345.1 Thuja plicata
TCATTTCCTTCTTCGGCTTCATCCTCACTTTCGTTTCTAACATTAAGATTCATTCCTCTGTGAATCTCTTCTTGCAATGCTCGCACTTGTCTCTGGAGCTCTCTAACCTCAGGTGTCACAACGCCAGATCTTTCGCCATGTTCCCTTCGTGGAGGCATTTTCACGATGCGCGCTGAAACCCTAACAATGGTCCTGGCGCAAACTGCCTCACAGTCGGCGATCTATTTACACACTCAGGAACAACCTAGCTCTGATACCACTTGATGAAGGGTGCTCCCCTTAATGCCACAAACGCATAACAGAAATAGAGAAGCAACAACAATTTGCAAGAATAGAAAATGGGCTTCTTATTATCTCCACAAATGTTGAATTACAAACTTTCAAAATTACAATATGCAAAGCCACATGGGCATTCCCCTTACAATGTTCTGTAGGACAAAGCCTCGAATTATTACTCAGATCTACCCAGAACTGTCCCGAACTGCGTAAGACAACACTACGGGCCTTCTTTATATAGGCAATTTCCACCGCTCAAGAAGGTTCTAGAAATTTAGCCCTTAGGGCCGACCAAACTTAGAATTATTTTATTTTTGAATTTAGTACATCAAAGTCGGCTCAAAATAACTTTTGAAACCCGAAAATTTTGAAGGAAAATTATTTTCTTCTATTTCAGGTGGCCCAACTTCCGGAGACCATAAGTCATCACCAGTTGACCTGATTGACTATTATAACCCCATTTCAGAAATGCCACGAAGCGCTCTACAACACATAAGTTAAGCAAGCTTCATTCAGCCCAATTTTTGACCTCATCCGGGGCCTCTAAAGCCTTCAAAACTGAGCTCGAAGTTTCTGTACCCTATTTTCAATACCGAAAATTTTCAATATCTTCAAAACTAGACCTAATCTAGCCATGAAACTTTACTGGTAGGCTGATATGACTAAGATGAACCTCCACATGCAAAATCAGGACATTCCGAGATCGTATGACCAACTTAATAAAAATAGCAAGTTTCCAAAAATAGTAGCTCTGCACAAGGTAGCCCTTATTGAAAAGAAAACAAAAATTATTTTTGGGTGATGCAAGATTGCCCTTACACCCAGGATGCTCCTGCATCAATAAATGTGATAACAACTATCACCACCTGAAGTGGAATATATCCTACACGATATGCAAAATAAAAGTGAAAACTCATAAGTGTCTCATATGCAAAATAATATGAAAACATTATCCTAAGTAAGCTTAAGTAAAGTATAATTAGTGAATAATTAATTACACAAACAATCCCCCTTAAGTGTAACTTAGGGGATTGCACTTAACCTCACATTTCTAGAAGACAATGCAAGATAGGTCCCAACTACTAGGACATATTAGGTACCCATGTATAATATGAAAGTGCAAATATAATGCAATCTCTCATAAAGTGGAGAAGGGGATAAAACCTAGTGAGGGAAAACTCCACTCGAAAACATAGATAAATACATAAGAGAAACTCAAGAATAATGAGAGGTAAAACCTTAAGTGGGGAAAATTCCCCCCATAAGAGAGAATGAAGCCAATTGATTCCCCTTCCTTAAATATCTCATATCCCTAAGAAAGATTGCATCTAGTGATACTTTTTCTCAATGAAGGGTTTGTTGAACATGTCACTAATATGCTTTGTTATAGGACAATACCTAAAGTCAATGAATTTCTCATATATTAGATCCCTAATAAATATCATGTAGACCTCAATGTGTTTAGTCTGCTGATGATGGACTAGGTTCTTTGAGATCTGAAGAACACTTTGATTGTCATAATGAATAACTACAGGTCATGGAATGCTTAAAAACACCTCTGTCAAGATATTTTAAAGAAATAGCCTTTGTAGCTTCATTAGAAAGCATCGATTCTCATCCTTAGTCAAAGAGAGATTAGTAGAATGTTGCCTCTTACTCTTCCAAATAATGGAGCCTAAACCACGATGAAGTTTGTAAGCTTAAGTGGACTTACAATCACCAAAATTATCATGTGTCCAACTAAGTCTAGTCCAATGCCCACTCCATAGTGAATCTTATAAGTATGTGTTCCTTGTATGTAGTGAAATATGTATTTATCTTCCTTCCAATGAAGCTCATTTGACTCTTGTTTCAAGTGAAGTTTTTCCTACCATAAAAGATATGAAAGGGAATGTATATTTTAGTTATATGTGTCTACCTAAGATTTGTCCATACAATTTGGCATCAACAAGTGGTGTGGGAAAATTAGCCTTAAAATTGAGTCCTTAAAGAAAGGGAGTTAGTGTGTTCTTGAAATTAGTCATGAAAAATCAATCAAGTAAGTCAAGAGAATACTTGGGCTGAGAAAGTGTTATCCCTGGTGAAGAATATTTGATCCTAATGTAGAGAAAGTAGTGTAAGTGGCTCAAGTGTTTCATACAAAATTGGACCTGCAAAGAAGACTTGAAATTTCTAATAATGGATGAATTACTCTCTATTATCGTGAATTCATCAAGATAGAGAGAAAGTAGCAAATGAGAGTCATTTGATGAACTATAATTGATTGAATGTTTGAAGATGATAAGTTGATGATCACCGAGCTACAGAAAGTAAATTTATGACATTAAATCAATTAATATATTGTATTCTAATTGATGTAAAATTAATATGTTATTATTTATCATACACATATTGTAACAACACTTGAAGATCTAAAGAGACAGTTTTTGTTGTCGGTAAAGGTATACACCGAGTGACAGGGTTACCCGAGAAACAGTGAACCCCAATTTGTTCATAGTGTTGCTAGATGGACAGACAACACCAATGGACAGTGTTACCTGAGAGACACAGTGGCACCCGAGATAGTAGTACCTGATAAAGTGTTACCGAGAAAACTAAGAGTTGATGACCGAAATCAACTGGAGTTAGAAAACGACAAAGCTACTTAGCTGACAGGAGCTATATTTAGACTTAACTGATTGATTACTTTATTTCCATCAACCATTTGAACTAAGGATAAGAAAAAGATTTAAAGCTAGTTTTAATCACAATTGTCAAAGAGAAATCTACAGAATAAAACTAAAGTAAAGCTTTAAATATTAAAGCAATGCATAGCGAGATTTATGGATCAAGAAGCAATCTACGTCAAGAACGAGAAAGACAAGGAGATTGAACAATGATATTATGTCTATATAAAGAGACAAGTAATTCATTATGAAGAGAGGAGTTCTAAATATAATTCTAGTGAAGATAGAATTCTTCATGCATATTTGATCATACATGTTGAGGAACAGAGCCAAAGGAATTCTGCAGACACCGAGCAACAAAAGAAAGAGCATTCACTGAAAAAAAAAGAAGAAAGAAGGGGAGAAAAGGAATTGAAGAGAACATTGATCAAAGAGGTATAACAGACTAATAATAGACCTAAAAATATTCAAGTTAAAGTTTTTTTATTGAACAGATCATTAACTATTTTAGTTTAACCATTGATTCAAAAAAATCTCTTAATCGAGTGGGATTTAACCATCCTTATTGTATTGAGATACTCAAGAGTATCAAAAGGTTTTCACGTTGATAGAATAGTTAATTCTAGTTTAAATGATAAAATGTTAGTTTTAAATCCTCTAGCAAGGTCGTACTTAACAGTGTGTTTGTAACCTTTAACAGGGTTGGCTCTTTTTCGAGCTCACTTCAGAAGAGTGAAGATCCAACTGATGTATCACTAGTTTTGCTTCTCCCTAACTTTGTCTAGGGTCTCCTAGGTCACTCTATTGACCTACTAGGGTTCTTCCACTAACCCTATGCTCCTTAGGATTCTTATCACAAGATCATAATCCTTTCAACTAGTGAACACCAATATGTAGAACAAAACACTCCATGCTTCTTCCTAGACCCCAAATGGTCTTTCTTGCTTCATTTTCCCAAAATGCTCCAACTGACCCAAATTGATTAGCAACCACTCCACAAAGAGAAATAGGATTTCTAATATGTTACTAGGATCCTTTCCACCACCTACAATCAAATTTTTCATTGGAACCCTAATTGAGTTCCAAGAAACACAAAAATTGCTTCCCAAATAGAGCTACAAGCAATTAGGCATGTTTAGGCTCTATTTCTGTAATAAATCACAAAAATTATTAACAAGTATGGAAACAAGTGTAGGATCCAGATACCCTTTATCTAGAAACTAGATACTTTTAGGTCTATGGTTCTCAAGCTGTCTATACAGCTCTGCCTATAATCAAGGCTAAAATTTAGGGTTTCATGGCTTCCAAAGCCAGTCTTAAAGAAACCTTGTTCTTGCTATCAAAGATCATTAAAAAAACCTTCCCATTAAAATTCAGAATTCAAAACACATAACCCTACTCCTCTCCAATATCTTATTGAAGCTATGAATGCTTTCAATCCACCAAACTACCTCTGTAGCTATTAGTGATCCCTAGCCATGCATCACTGGCTCGCCTAGGGAATCACCTTAAAAATGACTGCCATGCTTTCTTGGGCCCCTCCTTCACTGTACACAATGTACATGGAGTCACCTTACATAATCCAAGAGCCCATGCACATGCCACTATGGAGAATGGATCTATGACCCCATTTGCTCACAGTGCTCAATTCAGGATAGTAACAGTATAAAAAACAAAATATTTTATAAAAGAAACTAAAACTATTGTATATAAAAAAATACAACCACAAAAAGTATTACAAAAATATACATTACTCAAAACAATGCTTACAGAAGTTGATTCAATCCATTAAACTATCAAATCTTCACAAAACACACAAACTGTAACTGTTATTCCAATGCACAGTCCGTACACACTATGACTTCAACTTTCCAACCCTACAAAAAGCTTGAGGATGGTGTTATGCAGTTGATCAAGGTACCCAAAAACCAGTTTCAAACATTAAACGAAATGATTCCTTCGAAGTTGCATTCTTGTCATAAATGTTGTCAATGTTGTCAATGACAACATTGACAACTTTTGCAACTTTTTGGATATGCTATCCAAAATTGGTCAACAATTGTCTAAACTTCTCCAAACCACTAATTAAGGTGTACATAGATGAAATAGGACCTCTAATCTATTTCTTGGCCAAATTTGGCAGTAAACTCAGAAAACACCCTATTAGAGCTAGATTGGACTCAAAGGTCATTAAGGACCTATCAAGACATCCTCTCACTCAGCACACTACACACTAGGACTTTTAGTCCCTTTATTCACCTAGTGGTTTGGCTAGAACCACTACAAGCCAAAAAACCTAAATAATTCCTAGGTTACAATGTATCTTCTAGCCTACCTAGGTGCGCCTGCACCACCAGCCCCAAGTGGTTTTTCACTTAACAAGATTTCCAAATTAAAAATCCATGTGTAAAATATGTATATGGTTCATTTCTTTGATGTTTTTCTTTACACGTTACTATAACAGTATTGGTCAGTAAACACTAAGTTTAATTACTGCTACTCGGTAAAGGCTAGGAAAAGATAAACACTATATTCATCGAGCAATATATATTTTTTAGAATTACATAAGGCATACATCTTGAAGGAATGAAATATAACTAGAGGATATTATATTTGTGGTATAAGTTTTGGTTGGAATTACTGGAATTATTATTTAGGCCACTAATTTGTGCCCCCCCCCCCCTCTCAATTATTCTAACAATTGGTATAAGAGCTTTGGTGCTTGGAAGAGAGTTTAAAGATGTAAAAGGGATGTGCCTAAGTTGAATAAGGACAACTTTTCATCATGTCAAATAAGGATAAGAATCCATCTATTATGTATTGGAAATGATGTCACACAATACTTGGATACTGAATATGTTGTACCAATAGGACCTTTGACTGTTGATTAATTAAGAGAAAAACATGAACACAATTCTATGATGATAGAGCTTGTTTCTTCACTATTGGACGCTGATTTTGAAGATGTAAAATCATGCACCACTACAAATAAAATGTGGGATAAACTCAAGCTATTACATGGAGGAGATACAAATGTTCTAAGAGCTAAGGCTAAAAGCCTAAGAGGAAAGTTTGATGACCTAAGAATGAAAGAAGGATAAAACATCACTCAGTACAGTAGCAGAATCAAAGAAGTTGTCAATGATATTCAAGGAGTAGGAGGAGTACTTGAAGAAGAAACAATGGTAAGTAAAATTTTGATAACCTTACTGCCTTTTTATGCTATTAGAGTATCTTCAATTAAAGAAATGAGAGCAATAGCAAATAACAATGTTAATCTAGATATTTTTATTGGTATACTTAGTTCATTTGAGATGAATAACTATGAAAATAATGTGTTACTAACTCTTGATTCTGCATTCAAATCTTCTTTGAAAGTAAGTAAATCAAGTCATAAACACTCTATGAGAAAAGATAGTGAAAGTGATAGTGATGAACAAGAACTTGACAAAATTGAAGCACTAATGGCTCATGGGGAGCTCCTCTCCTAGAGATTTCTTTCTCTCTCTAAGACCTTCTCTTGGTATTCTTTAGGTTCTCTATCTCTACCCTAACTAGAGGATTCCTCTCTAATCCTCTAACACACTAGGAGCTCTCCAACAACTTCAAACTCTTCACTAAACCCTTCTTCATAACCTCACACATCCATGTCTTCTCTAACCTCCTACCTCCCCAATGGTGTCAACTTCTTATGGATTGAATTCCCGACTCCTCTTAGGTCTAACTCAACTTATATGGATCCAAATTTTTGGATCTTTCACCCATTTTCCAATCAGTTCTAAACTTATAGTCTTTAAGGCCTTGTAGCCTTTTTAGGCCTATTAGGCCTCCTAGACACTGAAAAGATGGATTTTATCCTAAAATCCCTTAACAGCCCTAGAAATAAATTGTATATTCCTTGTGGGTTTTTCCTCACCTTAAATATTTTCTAGGTCTCAGATGCCAAACTTGTCTGTACAGTGGACTTTCACAAAACCCCTAAAATAAGGGTTTCTAGGGCATGAACACTCCTTTGGTTTCTTTACCTCCTTTCACAGATCCAATGAGTTCCTCTAAACTTTTCCTTCCACCTTTATCTCTAAAATTCATGCCCCTACACTCCTCTGACATTGATTAGCACACACCAATCACTTAGCAATCACCATTGCCTCAGCACTGTTCATTTACCTTAGCTAGAATAACCAGTACTCACATAGGGCCTGAATGTTCTATTTCTTGCCCTGAACACACACATACACACCACACACTATATATATAGTTAATATAAAAGGATTTAATTGATTCCAAGTGGTCATGGGATTTTGAACCATAGAAGTACCAAGAAAAGTCATTTTCTACATGACTGGTCAAAAATTGGACATTGAACTAACAAAACACAAAAGATTTATACAAAGCTAACCGGAATGAATAAAAGACTAATCCAAAGCCACAAAGATCTAGGAAATTAAATTTTAGACACTCTCCATGCTTTCATTCAATCCATTCAATCCACAAAAGTGTTGGATAATGGCTTTGTATGCTAATTATAGTGTTAATTTGTCCTTCTCAATAACCAGTTTGTAAAAAATGAAGTCTAACTGTCATATTAGGGTTGTTGTCACCGTATATAGTCTCATTCCACATGTCTAGACTCTCTATTTGGGATTTCAGCATAATAAAAGGTGATTTCAAAAATCTAGGAAATGTTCTCATGATAACTTTGAAAAGTTGTCATGACAACTTTGACAAGTTTTGTCAAAATGACACTTTCTCACCTTTGATGGCCCTATTTGGTTTCAAAACTTACCAAATGACCTTAAATTACTTGAAAACATTAAAAAATTTAAAATCTCCCCATTTTGGAGTTTTGGTCAATCCTTTGACCTTTTGGTTTACTTCTAGGTTATAGACCCCTAGAATCAACTTGACTCAACAATTCACAAACCCTAATCTCTCCTAACACTAAAACACACCTTAAACACATAACGGACTTTATAAAATATTCCTTATTCATGGATGGTTGTCCAAACCAACCTACAAGCCAAAATGACTAAAGATATTTATAAAGACCTTAGGGTGCTCCTGCACCATCCTCCCCCTGCAACAAACAAGTTAAGGTAATGGTGGTGTCAGGAACTCCTCACTGATTCCATCCTTCTTGAAGTCACTCTCAACTATCCAAGTGGCTTCTGTGTTTGGTTGATGTCTCCACTTCACTAAATGCTCCATATAGACCTTATGTCTTGTCTTCTTATTTACCCTTGAATCCAATATCTTTTCAACTTATTGCTTGATCTATTCCAGGGTCTTTACCTCTACCACATCTTTATTCACCTCTATACTATATTGTAACTCATCCATATATGGCCCTTATACTTGATCAAATCCTTCACATTAAAGATTGGAGAAATTGACATCTCATTGGGAAACTCCACCTTGTAGGCATTGGGTCCATACTTATCCAATATCTTGCAAGCCCCAATCCTTTTAATTTGCAACAATCTAGGTATCCCCTTTTGTAGTCTTGTCTTTTTCAGAAATACCATTACTAGTTCCCGCACTTCAAACTGCAAATCTCTTCTCCTCTCATCTCTTTTGGCTTTGAACTTCTGATTGGCCTCCATTAAAGTCTTTTTCACTTATTCATGGACTTCTTTCATTGTCTGTGTGAAGTCATCAACATGTCCACTAACTCCATCATACCCTTTTAGGTCTTTGAGCTCCATCACACCCCTTGGATGTGCCCCATACAGAATCTCAAATGGACTTTTCCCTGTAGTCCTATTTGTGCTATCATTAATGGAAAATTCTACCTGTGGGATAACTTGATCCCATCCTTGCCCATATTCCTTTTTCAAACATCTAAGAAATTTCCCAAGAACTCTATTGATTACCTTTGTCTTCCCATCCATTTGAGGATGATAGGAAAATCCATGAGATAAGTTTGTACCTTATCTCTTCCATAAGGTCTTTGAAAAGTTCCCCATGAACTTCACATCCGTGTCTGCAACAATACTATCTCCTTGAATAACAAGTAGGAAATATGACTGGCATCATGTGTTGTTTTGCACGGGATGAAGTGACTCATATTACTAAATTTGTCTACCACTACAAACACACTATATAAACCAGTTGCAGTCCTAGGTAACCCCACTATGAAGTTCATACTTATGCACTCCCAGGGTCTTTTTGGGATGGGTAATGGATAATAAAGTCCTACACTTGATGAAGTTCCTTTAGCCTTTTCACATATGCCACACTTTTCCACGTATATTTTTACTTCCTTCAACATTTTTGGCCACCAGTAGAACCTTTCCACTAGGTTTAGTGTCTTGTTCAGTCCAAAGTGTCCACTTAGGCTCTGATGCAGGAGCATCCCAGGGTAGTTGGTTATCCTGCATGTTTGGGAGATTTGATGGAGTCATGTGGACTTATTTTCATTTTTGAGGGGTTTGGTAGAGTTGGATAAACCTACTTGGGTCTTGGGTAATTGGTTTTGATGTATTTAATGGAACTTGGCATGGTCTTGGTTGCTTGGCATGGACTGGGAGGAGCTCGGCCTTGCTTAGGAATTTGGTGCCTATTATAGGCCGTATGAGTAATTTTACACAAATAGTTAGAGGATAAAAATTTCAAGGATTGAAGAGGGTGTAGATTTCTACCTACGGTTCAAAGCACGAGTCCTAATTCATCCGGAGCTAGGAGATATCATGATTTTACTAAGACATCAATTTTGGGCATTTAATTGTTGTTGTTGCCCGACTTGTGGCATTTAATTTATGTGTTTTTATTTAATTTATGTTTTGGGCTGACCTGTGGCCTAGATTGGTATAAGTAGGGGTTGTGGGGGAAGTCTTTAGTCACTATTCATCCATCCTAGAGCAGAGGAAGAGGTAGAGGAGCGAGTTTTGAGAGGAACTAGTAGTTGTGGCTTGGGAAACAAGGAGATTGCTTGGCGGGCTTGCGAGCACAAGTTTAGATCTTCCTGGAGGTTTCTACCATAGTGTGACTAGGGTTTGGTTTGGATCTTTCGAGATCTTGTAGAGTTCCTCTTGTAATTGCATTGTATTTGGCTGTAACCCGGAAGGCCTTACAATTGGGCATGTTGGATGAAAATATGATGATTCTATTATGAGTATTTGTATTGTGTGGATCTAAATCTCTATGTTGTTATTTTTTTTCCATTGTGTGGTTATTTTTTGGGGCTAGGAAATATCCATTGGGGATTCTCCTACCTTTCCCTTTATCAAGTGGTATCAGAGTGAAGGTTGTTCCTGAGTGTGTGGACAGAGCGCCGAAGGTGAGGCAGTTTGCACCAGGACTGTGGAGAGGATTTTTGAAGATTTTAGAAGATGGCTCCAAGAAGATTGAACCCTAGGGAAATGGATGATCTTTGTGATATTGTGGAAGAAAGGGTCTTAGAAAATATTAGGGAAGAACTTAGATTTGAGCTTGCACTAATGAAGAGTGATATTATTACTGAGATTGTAAGTGCTTTAGGTGGTGTCCCTCGACATGTGGGTACTAAAAATGGTTATGAGGAAGCTAATGAAGACTTTGAGACTACTAGATCAAGTGGTAGAGTTGAACAAGATGAGAGACCTAGCAGAAATATGGTTGTTCAATTGGATAGATCTGGACCTCAGTTGAAGATGAAGCATAAGATGGAGGTTTCTAATTTCTCAGGTACTTTGAATCCTGAAGACCTGATTGATTGGATTTGTTAATTGGAAGACTAATTTGAGCTCGAGGATATTGAAGATCCACTTAGGGTGAGGATAGCATAGACCAAGCTGAAGGGACATGCTGCTCTTTGGTGGAAGGAGTTATAGTAGGATAGAGAAGAGAAAGGTAAAATGTAGATCACTAGACGGAGATTGATGGTAACTAAACTAAAGGCTAAGTTCATTCCTGCTGATTATGAACTTGAGTTGTTTAAGAAGTTGCAGAATTTGAAACAGAAGGATATGACTATGAAAGATTATACAGAGGAGTTTTACAAGTTGATTATTCGGTTTGGACATAGAGAGTTGTCTAAGGAGAAGGTGGCTAGGTATATCAATGGTTCGAGATTCAATATTCAGGATGAGGTTGGTATGTTGAATATTTCTTCAGTTGAGGATCCCTATCAATATGCTTTGAAGGCTGAAGAAAAGTTGAAAAGGAAGAATCAAGGTAGTTCCCCATAGAAGGAGAAGTAGGACTATTCGGCAAAGGCTAAACCAAATGCAGAAGATGAACCAAAACCTGTTGATCAAAAGAGAAGGGTAGGTAAAGGTGAATTTAGGGGTACTTGTTTCAAATGTCATGAAGATGGACATCGAGCTTATGAATGTTTGCAAAGGGATGGAAACAAAAGGGTGGCTGTTGTGGATGAGGCTAAAGACCAGGAACCTGAGCAAGGAGAGAGTTTACTAGCTCGGTGAGTACTGATTGGTCAGAGGACACGGGAATCTTGTCAGAGGAGTAATTTGTTCAGAACCCGTTGTAAGTCTGGTGGTAGGGTCTATAATGTGATTGTGGATGGTGGTAGTACTGATAACCTTTTTGCGGAGGAGATGGTTTAGAAACTTGGTTTGAGAAGAATGAGACATCCTTATCCTTATAGGATTGGTTGGCTGCAAGGTGAGCATGCTTTGGAAGTGAGGGATCAGTGCCTTGTTAATCTCTAGATTGGATAGTATAAGGATCAAGTGCTATGTGATATTGTGGACATGAACAGTTGTCATTTATTTCTTGGTAGACCGTGGCAGTATGATCGTAGGGCTGTGCATGATTGTGTCAAGAATGTGTTTACAATTGTGAAAGATGGAAAGAAGCATTCCCTGATTCCTTTGCAAAAGGAAGAGGTTGGTAGAAGGAACCTGAGCATTTGCAGCCGAGTTGAGTTGGCATATTCTGAAAAGGTTAGAGGTTAGTGTGGACAACAAACTTGTGGGACATCGAGGAAGGATGCACGGAAGAAGCAGCAACAGAACAAGGGAAAGAGTTTATAGAATGAGGGTTTGAAGGACATTTATGTGAAGAACCATTTAGTTATTTATGTGTTGAATCTTGAATGATGTTCTTCTAGCTATTGAGAATATCTATTCGCACCTGGGGAGTCTAATGCAGGAGCATCCCAGGGTAGTTGGCTATGCTGCATGTTTGGGAGATTTGATGGAGTCGTGTGGAATTATTTTCATGTGTGAGGAGTTTGGTAGAGTTGGATAAACCTACTTGGGTCTTGGGTAATTGGTTTTTATGTATTTAATGGAACTTGGCATGGTCTTGGTTGATTGGCATGGACTGGGAGGAGCTCAGCCTTGCTTAGGAATTCGGTGCCTATTACAAGCCATATAAGTAATATTCCACAAAGAGTTAGAGGATGAAAATATCAAGGATTGAAGAGGGCCTATATTTCTACCTACGGTTCAAAGCATGAGTCCTAATTCATCCGAAGCTAGGAGATATCATGATTTTACTAAGACATCAATTTTGGGCATTTAATTGTTGTTGTTGGCCGACTTGTGGCATTTAATTTATGTGTTTGTATTTAATTTATGTTCTGGGATGACCTGTGGCTTAGATTGGTATAATTAGGGGTTTTGGGGGAAGTCTTTAGTCATTATTCATCCATCCTAGAGCAGAGGAAGAGGTAGAGGAGCAAGTTTTGGGAGGAACTAGTAGTTGTGGCTTGGGAAACAAGGAGATTGCTTGGTGGGCTTGCGAGCACAAGTTTGGATCTTCCTGGAGGTTTCTACCATAGTGTGGCTAGGTTTTGGTTTGGATCTTGCGAG
>MU227277.1:43663-57486 GCA_018584345.1 Thuja plicata
AACAAGGAGATTGCTTGGTGGGCTTGCGAGCACAAGTTTGGATCTTCCTGGAGGTTTCTACCATAGTGTGGCTAGGTTTTGGTTTGGATCTTGCGAGATCTTGTGGAGTTCCTCTTGTAATTGCATTGTATTTGGCCGTAACCTGGAAGGCCTTACAGCCGGGCATGTTGGATGGAAATATGATGATTCTATTATGAGTATTTATATTGTGTGGATCTAAATCTCTGTGTTGTTATTTTTTTTTCCATTATGTGGTTATTTTTTGGGGCTAGGACATCTCCATTGGGGATTCTCCTACCTTTCCCTTCATCTGGCTCCCATTATGTTTATCATGTATGAGGTTCTCCCTCATAGAGCCTTTTGGAACACATTGTTTATTGCCTTTGAATAGAAACCCATTCTGCAATGTATACTCTACAAACTGACTGTGAAAATGATTCTCAAAATATTTTCACACTTTGTAAATATCTAAGAAATCAAAATCTCCCTCATTTAGGTCTTTAAAACCTTCCACTCTTGCACTCTGCAACTGAATCTCCTAAATGGTGAGTAGTCTCCTACTAAGGGCATCTACAACTTTTTTTTGCACCCCCATCTTATGTTTTATAGTGAAAGTATATGACTCTAGGAACTCCATCCATTTGATGTGTCTCAATCTAAGCTTGTCTTGAGTATTTATTTAACTCAATGCCTATTTATCTATAAAGACAAAAAACTATTTATGCAATAGATAGTTCATCCATTTCTTTAAGGCTTTTACAAGAGCATATATCTCAAAGTCATAGGAAGAGTACCTAGACTTAGCCTCATTTAGTCTTTCACTAAAAAATGCCATAGGCCTACCTTCTTGGCTTAGGACAGTCCCCACTGCTATGCTACTAGAATCACATTCTACTATGAAGGGTTTGTAAAAACTTGGTAACAATAATATAGGTTGAGTAGCTACTTCCCTCTTCAACCTTGCAATCCCCTCATTAGCTGCTTTGGTTGACACAAATCTTGTTTTCAATCCTCCTTTTATGGTCTCTACGACTGGAGCACAAATCTCATTGAATCTCCTAATAAAATTCCTATAGAATTGGGCTAACCCATGGAAGCTCCTAACTTCATTCCCTATCTTAGGAGTAGGCTAGTTCAATATGGCCTCTACTTTCTCTTTATCCATTTTCAAGTCACCCTTGGAAACTACAAAGCCAAGGTAGACTAGTTCTTCCTTCATGAACTCACTCTTCTCAAGATTGATGGTGAGTTTCTCCTCCTGCAACTTCTTCAATACTAACTTCAAATGTTTCATATGATCCTCCTTTGTTTTACTAAAGATGAGGATGTCATCTAAATAGACAACTACAAACACTCCTATATAGTCTTTCAAGACTTCATTCATCACCCTCATAAAGGTTCTTGGTGCACTTGTAAGCCCAAAGGGCATAACTAACCATTCATATAAGCCCTTTGTAGTCTTAAATACAGACTTCAACTCATCACCTTCCTTCATCCTAATTTGGTAATAACCACTTTTTACTTCAATTTTAGAGAAGTACTAAGCACCCCCCAAGCAATCCATCAAGTATTCTATTCTAGGAATTGGAAATCTATACTTGATAGTTATCCTATTTATTTCCCTTGAATCAATACACATCCTCTACTTACCTCCCTTATTAGGAGCCAACACCACTAGGAAAGCACAAGGGCTTATGCTCTTCCTAATCAGTCCTTGGTCCAACAATTCTTGCACTTGCCTGGCTATCTCCTTGTTTTGATCTGGTGTCATCTTGTATGCATCTTTGTTTGGTAAGGATGCTCCTAGTATGAAGTCAATTTGATGACTTATCTCCCTCTTTGGTGGTAGTGAAGGTTGTGTCCCCTCACATATTATGTCCTTGAACTAGTCAAACAGTTCTCTCACTTCTTTTGGCATAGGTGCTTGCTTATGAGTCTCCTCCTCCTTTAACTTTAACAAGATTGCATATCCAACTTATTCATCTTTCATATCCCTTAAGAATTCTTTCCCACTCATCAAAAAGGTATTGGATTCTTCCTTCTCTACTATGTCCTCCTCTAGTAAGGATTGTATCTTGAAAGTTACCCCATTTTTCTTGAAGGAGTACCTATTATCTTTCCCATTATGGATAGCTTCTCTATCATACTGCCATGGTATGCCACGCAACAGATGGAAAAAATACATTGGAAACACATCACATATTATCCTATCTTGATACTTCCTAATCAAAATTTCTACCCACACTTTCTCATTCACTAAGATGTTTTGGCCATTATTCAACCATGTAACTTTATAAGGACACACATGTGGAATTTTGGTGAGCTTCAACTTCTCTACTGCCTCCTTAGATATGACATTATCTATTGACCCTGAATCAATTATTACCTTGCACACCTTTCCTAATATCTTGCATTTTACTCTGAATAGAGCCCTCCTCTGCTTGTGTTAATCTTTGGTGGGTGTCTTGATTAGTATTATTCTCAACATAAGGTGTTCTCCTTTCTCTGAATCTATACTCACCTCTGATTGTTTAGAGCAATATTCTTCTTGGACATAAGATATCTTCTTCTCCCCTTGTGAGGATGTTGGTTTATCTGGACACCTATATGTAGGGTGTCCCAACTGTCCACAGTTGTAGCATTTCATGGAAGAAAAGTGAGAGATTCTCCCAAAACCCCTTGATCTTCCTCTGCCACTATTATAAGAACTTGTTAGAAACACTGAGAGGGGGGCGTGAATTAGTGTTTGTCTATAATTATTTAATTCAGCAATTTAAAACTTAAATCAAATAGATACAATTGAAGCATAACACAGTAACACTTAACACAAGATATGATTACAGGGAAACCTTGATTAGAGGAAAACCTCGGTGGGAATTAATACCCACAAATGATTGTACTAGTTGAATGAACCTATTAGAGTTCATTTTCCTTGTTAGGAGAAGTCTTTACAGTGCAAGTACAATTACCCTATCAGGAGTCTTTACAAAAAACCTATTAAAGGTGGTTGGCTCACTGCTCAATAAGATGAAGGCTACAACCCTCAGGTAATCGATATATACTATATCAAAATATGAACTATTGTTCTAAAACTGTTATCTGATCAGTACCGTTTATGCACAAATGCTTTGATCTCTTTAAGACTTCTACTTCATACTGATTTCCTTGTATTTTTCTTCTGAATATCTTCTTTTCTTCTTTTTCAATGATAATTTTAATAGAAAAGTGCATGTCTAGTATATATATATGTCTGAATAGACAGGACTAAATACAAGACTTTAGTCGACCCAATAACAATATACACAACACTTCCAAGAAAACTGGCTTAAGAGTGTTTACATGAATGTTTAAGACATAATTACAAACTTATTACAATAGGCACATAGCCTTTACAAAGCAAAATATTATACGCTAATCCAAAATTTGAGGTCAGCTCCATACTCTATTTTTTGAACTATTAGTGGCACTTAATCCTCCTGTAACTTCTATGTACTATCATTTCGTACCATGCGTGTATAGGGTAAACACAAAAAAATATCATAGATCTTAGGTATGAATGCGGATAGTCTAACTTGATTGTATGCATGTGCGCTGGTGCTCTGATCAACTGTATATCTCTGTACTGCTCTATTTTCTATACTTAGCCAATTTTGGTCTTCAAATTTTACTGTAAAAACTTCATATGACTTTGTTTCCATATGAGAACACAAAATAATTCATATACACCCCGAGTGTCAACTTTCCAACAATCTCCCCCTTTGTCATTAATGGCAACAAAGGAATGTGGCCAAGCTTCTTAAACTTTGACTTAACAACAAAAAACTTTATATCATAACTTTGGCTATATAACATACTCCTTATATACATACATTACTCCCCCTTTGACATTAATGAAAAATGTGTCAAAATTTGTAAGTCTCTAGGTACTTACTCCAATTACACATCTGGATATGCAATATGAAGAGTCTTGATCTCTTGCTACCAAAATGCCTTGAGTGCATCAACTGTCTGAAGATGGGCGCATAAGGCATATGTAAGCTTCTCCATCTTTGTCAAATCAATGCAGGGTCCTTGATCATATGTGACAATGGTTTCATCTATCTATTTGATGTTCTCATTCAAAACAGCTAAGGAGGGTGCAAGTGCATTTCTCAGTTGGGTCTACCTAATCCTTATCTTGTTAATCTCCATCTTAGCTTTTTCAATCTTGTCTATCTGCCCTTGATAGATATTGTTGTAGATATTAATGTCTTGGGAGGATTTTTCAACTTATTGCCTTATGTTATCAACCAAGATATCTTCCTCCTCAATCTTCTTGATGTTCTTAGAAGTGAATTTGCCTCTGTCCATGCAATTTTCTATTACTTTCCTTCCTTTTGATGCTAACTCTTTCAGAATTGTCTGACCAATCTTCAATGAGTTGAGATCTAAAGAGAAGTTTTTTACCAATTTGTCCAATCTTTCCTTTTTGTACTTTTCCTCTGCAGTTCTAGTAGCTGAGTCTACTAAACTTGTCACATGTTCTTTGAAGCTTGTTAAGATGCTATTGACATCATCAACTGACTAAATTTTAGCCATTTTCTTATCTACTGGCACTAAGTCATTCAAAATGTTTATTGAATCCAAAAAGAGAGGGTTTCTCATAACTTGTTTCTCTTTGGCTTTCTCCATGGCTAATACACTAATCTTGATCAGATCTTCTTCTCCCCATGCATCTAGGCTTGTTGATTCAGGGGTTAAAGTTAACAACAATGATGTTGATGGTTGAATAGAAGGAGTGAATATAGCATATTGAATAGTATCCATACATTCACTTTTCACTAGGATCTCGATAACGGGTGGTTCATTAGATTTATTATCTTCCTTATTATTCAAATATGTTGAATCTTTAGGAGGAGCTTTATCTTGCTGTAAGGAAGTATTATCAGTGCATACCTTCTCTGTCTCTTCAGTGCTCACAAATGATTTTTCAAATTTGTTCATGTCATTATCTGAAGCTGTCATTGATATCTTAACATCATTGATCACAATGGTTTCATCTGAATCTTTTGCTGTATCAGAAGGTGATGAAAATTTGGGGGATGAATCCAATGGACCTTTCATAGGAACATTAAGAATCTTTTGTTCTTTGTCCTATTTGGGAGGGACTGGAGTCACTTTAGTTGTAGGCATCATTGACGGATACATGTGTCTATCCAAAAATACTTGCTCAAATTCTTTTTGAGTCTCTTCACCAACCAATTCATATTGTTTGTTCATAATATGAAGAGTTCTTGTTTTGGTTCTGAGATGAGGTTTTACCAAATCAACAGTCATCCCGCGCCTATCACTTCTGGATAAGCAAACCTGTTCAACCTATTTTTTTACATCTTTACCAGTGGGAAGAACTAGTCCAACCTTAGGGAGTCCGGTCATCTCATGAATAAGATCAGCAGTAATGCAGACAGGAACTTCACCAATCCAATACAGATCATCATGTATCCTACTAAGTAGGATTTTAACCCATTTTGGTTCATAGAACTCTTGCACATTTGAATACTCAAAGATAGGGTTATCGATGAGATGTGTGTATTCATCCTTCAATGAATAATCTGGTTTCATCATTGATGCCATAAGAGTTTCTATGCTATTATCCCCAATAGTTTCCTTCTTACAATAGATGTATGCGTGAATGTCCTCTACATGTACAACTCCTAGTGGAGTCTTGGAGAATGCCCCTTCTACATCATCTAGCACAGACTTGAATGGATTCTTTTTAAACACATATCTCTTCTTCCTAGAGATGCCAAACACTATAGGAGTAGCCATTACTTACTTGTTACTTTCTTAAGTAGGGTTTCTAGAGATTTTGAAATGACGTGTCCACTAGGGTTTTGTTTCAACTTCAATTCACTTTGCTAACCAACCAATGTTTATCTATTGATTCTTTGATGTTGAAATCTCTTATGCTCTCTGACTGCTCAATCTCGAATGCAATAGTGAAGATGAGAGATCTCTTTACTAACTTATATAAAAGTTACTGCATTTAATGCTTGTTGTCATAACATGGTTTATATTGAGAATTTCAATCTTTGCTTCTATCCAAATTCAAGCTATGCATCCATGCATACTTCCTCAATTCATCACCAAATACATGAATTTATAGGTGCATACTTAGAGGTCAGTATACTAGCCACACAGGGGTTCAGAGCTAGAATAGCTCCCCCTAAGACCATGAGGGTCATCTAAATAGAAGTATAAGGTGTGTCCATTATGGATGCATCTACTACCTTGTTCTCATCATTATCTTTCTTTACTTCAACCCATATTTTACATGAATCTTCTATAGATTTTACAAACTTGACTTCTCCATATTCTTCAATCAACGATTCTTTAGGTTTTTCTTGTTTTTGAGTTCTTGACCTGCAAAACCTTGAGATATGTCATGCTTTTTTGAATGAGTGACAAATTATTGGAGATATATTGATATTGTTTATCATGCTGCACTACTTGGTTGTGTGTCCATTATAATTACATATCTGACATGTAATATTCTGATAGTTTCTCTGAGGTTGATTTCTCTGATTGTATTAAGTCATATTTCTTTAATTTAGCTGTGAATGATTTCTTTGACTTGTTTTGCAATGTATAGCCCTGTGACAAAATTTACTACACGAGTAATAATAGCCATTGAAGGGTCTTACCTCTTTATAGTCTCTTACCAAGTGTCCATTCTTGTTACAAGCATAACAAGTTTAGTTAACTAGATTGTGTTCATTTTTAGGAGGTTCTGTATTATCCTCTGAAAGATTCTCAGTTTTCTATGCTTCTGTGGATTCTTCTTGTGCTTTCTTTCTTTCTTTCTTTCTTTCTTTCTTTCTTTCTTTCTTTCATTCATTTCAATGATTTCAATTTAAGCTACACTATATCCAACACCAGTAGTATCACCTTTTAGCTTCTATGCATAAAGTTGAGATTGAATTAGATAAGAACTTGTGTGTAATTTCTCAATTTTCTCTTTTGCTTTTGTTAATTCAGATTCAATCCTTTTCTTGATGTTTTCCAACTCTAAGATCTTGATATTTTCTTGCATGAGTTTATCATCTAATTGTTTTCTTTCTTTGGTCTTTTCTTCAATAGCTGTTAGGTTATCTGTAAGTTGTTCATTTAGATCTTCAATCCTATGTTTCAAAGACATGTTCTCTTCATTCATCTTTTTAACCATTTTTCCCAAATCATATGTAGAGAAATCTTTTAGATCTTTCCTTAATTTTTTGATAATATTTGAGAGCCATAAATTTTTAGCTTAAGTTCTTCATTTTCTTTTTCAGATTTGTCAAGATCATCAAGGGCTACTTCAAGATTCTCTTTTAGATGTTTCTCTGCTACTGAATCCATGATCTCTTCAAGTGGTTAAACTTTCTTTCAAAGGACCATAGCTCTGATACCAATTGTTAGAAACACTGAGAGGGGGGGGGGGGGAATCNCTCTTTTAGATGTTTCTCTGCTACTGAATCCATGATCTCTTCAAGTGGTTAAACTTTCTTTCAAAGGACCATAGCTCTGATACCAATTGTTAGAAACACTGAGAGGGGGGGGGGGTGAATCAATGTTTGTGTATAATTATTTGATTTATAAATTTTAAACTTAAATCAAATAGATAACAATTGAAGCATAACACAGTAAAACTTAACACAAGATATGATTACAGGGAAACCTTGATTAGAGGAAAACTATGGTGGGAATTAGTACCCACAAATGATTGTACTAGTTTAATGAACCTGTTAGAGTTCCTTTGCCCTGTTAGGAGTAGTCTTTACAATGCAAGTACAATGACCCTTTTAGGAGTCTTTACAAATAACCCTATTAAAGGTGGTTGGCTCACTACCAGAGCTCATTGCTCAATAAGATGAAGGCTACAACCTTCAGGTAATAGATATATACTATATCAAAAGATGGATTGTTGTTCTGACACTATTGTCTTATGAATTTTATTTATGCGCAAATGCTTTGATCTCTTGAAGAATTCTACTTCATACTTATTTCCTTGTATTGTTCTTGTGAATATCTTCTTTGATTCTTTTTCGATGACACTTCTAATACAAAAGTGCATGTCTAGTATATATACATGCTTGAATAAACTTGACTAAAAAAAAGACCTTAGTCAGGCCAATAACAACATACACAACGCTTCTAAAAAAATTGGCTTAAGTGTGTTTACATGAATGTTTAAGACATAATTACAAACTTATTACAATAGGTTCATAGCCTTTACAAAACTAAATATTATATGGTAATCCAAAATCTGAGGTCGGCTCCATACTCTATTTTCTAAATTGTTAGTGGCACTTAATCCCCCTGTAACTTCTCCATACTATCATTGCATACCATGCATGTATATGGTAAACACAAAAACATATCATAGAGCTTAGGTATGAATGTGCATAGTCTAACTTGATCGTATGCACGCGCGTTGGTGCTCTGATCAACTGTATATCTCTATACTACTCTATTTTCTATACTTGGCCCATTTTGATCTTCAAAGTTTACTGTCAAAACATAATATGAATTTTTTTCCATAATGAAAACACAAAATAAGTCATATACACCCTCAGTGTCAACTTGCCAACACTTCTTCCTCAATTGTGGTATCCACCTCTATTTCTTGACTCCTATCCTTGCTCTACATATCTAGAGTCACCTTGACTCCTACTGTAATGGCCTCTTACCTTTGAACCTCCTCTATGGCCACCTCTATTGTCTCTACCCCTTCCTCTACCTCTGGAGCTAGAATCTTGTCTATTCTTGAGTTTCTCTTCCACTTTCAAAGCGATTTGAAAACAACTATGAATGGAAGTCAGCATAAAGAGAATAAGTTATTCTTGAATGTTCCACCTTAATCCATTAAGGTACTGTGCAACTTTGATACTCCCTGTCTCCTAGATTCTTGATCTAAGACAAAGCTTCTAAAATTATTCAGTATAGGCTGACACATTTAGGTCATTTTTCCTAAGGTTTTGCCTCTTCTTGTGTAGTTGAATGCCATATTCTTCTGGAAGGTAATTCTCCTTCACTTTATCCACCATTGTTGTCCAATTTTCTATGGGCTTCTTGCCCTCTTTCTCTCTTTCCTCCTGCAAGAACTTCCACCATGTGAGTGCTTTCCCTCTTACCCTTGACTTGGCTATCTTTGCCTTTTGTGCCTCTGTCATCCCATCACATTCGAAGTGATTCTCCATCCCTTCAAGCCATTCCATAACCATTTATGTATCCATCTTACCAGATAATACTGGTATTCCCTCTAGAGCATTTCCACTCAATGCCTTAAGTGCCTTGAGGTATGGTTCCTCAGGTAGAAGAGGATCAAGCTTTGGTTCTACCTCCTCTTATACTGGTTTCTTTCCCTTATCTATCCCTTCATGGATCTCTTCTCTCAACTTGCTGGCAGTCTCTACCACCTCTTCCATCTTTATCTTCATCTCTTCCATTGCATCTTCAAGAAGCCTATTCTTGATTTGTTTCACTGAAAAATCCTTGGCCAACTCTGCATTGGTTACCATGATGTTCTCACCTATGGATTCACTCCACTCTGACATACACTAATCCACTCCCAAGCTTTTCAATGGCTCTGATACCAATTTTATGGAGATCTCCTCTCCTAGAGCTTTCTTTCCCTCTCTAATACATTCTCTTGATCTTCTTTAGGGTCTCTATCTCTACCCTAACTAGAGGATTCCTCTATAATCCTCTAACACACTAGGAGCTCTCCAACAACTTCAAACTCTTCATTAAACCCTTCTTCATAACCTCACACATCCATGGATTGTCTAACGTCCTACCTCTCCAATGGTGTCCAATTCTTGTGGATTGAATTCCTAACTCCTCTTAGGTCTAATTCAAATTCTATGGATCCAAATTTGTGTATCTTTCACCCATTTTCCAATCGGTTCTAAACTTCTAGTCTTTTAGGCCTTGTAGCATTTTTAGACCTATTAGCCCTCCTAGACATTGAAAACATGGATTTTCTCCTAAAATCCCTTAACACCCCTAGAAAAAAAATTGTATATTCCTTTTGGATTTTTCCTCACCTTAAATATTTTCTAGGTCTCAGATAACAAACTTCTCTGTATAGTGGACTTTCACCAAACCCCTAAAAATAAGCGTTTCTAGGGCATGAACACTAGTTTAGTTTCTTTACCTCCTTTCACTCATCTAATGAGTTCCTATGAAATTATCCTTCCACCTTTAGGTCTGAAATTCATGCCCCTACACGCGTCTAACATTCATTGGCACACACCAATCACTTAGCAATAACCATTGCCTCTGCACTGTTCAGTTACCCTAGCTAGAATAACCAGTACTCGCCTAGGGCCTGGATGTTCTCTTACTTCCATTGCACACACATACACACAAAACACACTATATCTGCAGTGTCTATATAATTATTTAATGGATTCCAAGTTTTCATGGGATTTTGAACCACAAGAGTACCAAGAAAAGCCATTTTCTACATGATTGGTCCAAAACTGGACAGTGAACTAACAAAACAAAAAAAATTTACACAAAGCTAAATAGAATGAATAAAATACTAATCCAAAGCCACAAAGATCTAGAAAATTACATATTAAACACTCTCCATTATTTCATTCAATCCATTCAATCCAAAAAAGTTTTGGATGATGGCTTTGTATGCTAATTACAATGTTAATTGGTCCTTCTCAATAACCAGTCCGTACTTGGAATGAAGTCTAACAATCATATTACGGTTTTAGTCACCTTATATACTCTCATCCCACATTTCTAAACCCTTAGGTCAGGATTTGGGCATTATAAAAGCCAATTCCTAAAATATAGGAAATGTTGTCATGACAACTTTGACAACTTTTGTCGAAATGACACTTTCTCAACTTTGATGGCCCTATTTGGTTTCAAAACTTACCAAATGACCTTAAATTACTTGAAAAAATAAAAAAATTGAAAATATCCCCATTTTGGAGTTTTGGTCAACCCTTTGACCTTTTGGTTGACTTCTAGGTTCTAGACCCCTATAATCAACTTGACTAAACAACTCACAAATCCTAATCTCTCCTAATACTAAAACACACCTTAAACACACAAGGGACTTTATAACATAGTCCTTATTCATAGATGGTTGGCCAAACCAACCTACAAGAAAAAATGACTAAAGATCTTTCTAAATACCTTAGGGTGCTCCTGCACTAATGGCTAGAAGATTGAAAAGAGGAAAAGGTAGATACAAATGTAAATTACTATTGGTCTGTTTTAATTGCAAATAAATTGGTCACTTTGCTGCTAGATTCCCTAACAAGAGAAAACATGAAAGAAACAATGATAGATCTTAAGAAAAGAAGTTTGATAAAAGTGATGATTGAGACTACATAAGCAACCAAAACTCTGATAGAAGAGATAACCGAGAATACAAGGACAAAGGAAAGAAATCTTGTTACCTAGTTGAGAACTGTTAAGTTTTTAGGATCAGGGATTTTTTTAGTGGCGATTAATCGCCAATTGGAAAATATGTCCCATTGGGTGTATAGAAATGGGCAAAAAAATGTTTAGTATACTGGTTGACTGGTTCACCCTAATTTTATAAAAGACACATATAATGGTCGGGTTGTTCATCAGTATTTGTACGTAATTTCACTATGGTAGTTGGGTTGTTCACCCATTTTTCTATTGTATATTTTACTATTATTCACCACGGATTAAGGAAGGGTGTATTTATCAAGGATTGCGATTTAACAAAGGCCCATTGTCGCAAGTGAAAGTTTTATTTGAACTAGGACCCAATTTGCCATGCATCATAAATAATTGTGTCCCAAATTCCTGCCCTATTTGCCTAGTCAATTACTTGAAATTACATGGGGTTCGCCAAATATTAGTTGTTATCATATGAAATTGTTACCCCCTTCACCAAAATTCAAAATAAGCATTTGTATATAAGGATAGATTCAAGAGATTTAGTAGTACAAAAATGAAGTTGATTTTGAGCTCACAATTGCGATTGGTAGAGAACCAAAATGACTACGAGTCTGTAGTATCTTATTCAAGTAAAATTTTATTGCAGCCTTAATTTGTTGGAGATGTCACAGTCAAATTTAAAGAGGAAGAGGACTATTGAAGGTGGAGATGTCCAAGAGAGGCCAGTGTAATGCAAATAATATCTTCATACTTTGGCAGGGGTAGACACAATGGTATTGGTCAAAGTGAGGAAGGTACATCATTAGAGGAACCTGCACAACTTCAAGGTTATCAACTTACACATGAGTCTATTCAACAAACTAGGGAACCTAATAAATATGGTGACAAAGATGCAGAACCTGGTATCTCTGATGAAGATGACCTTGAAGATGAATTTCAAGTAAATAACTAGTACCAAGATGAATTGATTGACTTCTTTGATGATGATGGTTAAATTAGCAGTAACACTAAAGGGAGATGAAAATCAATAGAAAAAACTGATCGTCAATGAGAGATGTCAGGGAGATTTAAATTTGATTAGGTGGAAAAGTATCCATTCATTAAACCCATGGCCTATCTAATTGTAGGTGAGCCTCGAGTAGAGTGCAGATGTAGTATTTGTAGTTGGAAGTATAAAAAGGAAAAGTGGTTGCAGCTTAAACTAGACACCATAGAGAAACATGTTGGTAAGGTTTACGAAACCTCGATTGTAGATGGAAAGGAAATAAAAGTGGTAAGATATAAAACAAAGAAACAATCTCAACATCAAAGGAATAATGAGGAATATTATTTGTTTTAGGAATTTAAGATGAAGCCTAGTGAAGTTCAAGGTTCTATTAATGTTATTTTTGCAAAAGCAAGTGAAGTAGAAGAATGAGGAAAAGTTGTTCAATTAAGTATTGTTTTTCATATTTTGAGAAGACTGTGTCCAATGACACACTATCCAAAAATGAGTGGTTTTGGTACACTTTCTGAAAGTTCCTAACTATCCTATCACTCATTGGTCAATAAACAGTGGATGGGAATGGGCAAGTTGTATTGCCCAGGTTGAAATAGAAGATGTACAAAGAAAAATAAAAGAGTCAACCTTTATAGCATTGTCCAGACAAAGTTACTAAAATAGATAATACATTGTGGGTATGCATGCATGTTTATACTATATAGAATAATGACCGCCAACCATATCTACTAACTATTGAAAAATTGAGGGACAATGCGACATCGAAAACTTTATTTCAATTAGTAGAGAGCCATTTAATTAAATATGGAGCTATCGATGAATTGAAAATAGCAAAGAGGTTTATCTATGTTGAAGTGGATGGAGGTTCAGTAAAAGTAGGTCAAAGGAATGGTCTTTGCACAAATATGCAGGCTTCTTGTTCACCATATTTTTTTTGGCATTCACTGTATGGCAGCTAATGCAAGGGATAGCCTATAAATTTTCCTTTGAAATAAGATCCCGATTCCCATATAAACAACTTCTTGAGGCCATGGCAATTGTGTTTCCTCAATATTGGTGCTTAAACTCTAAGGAAAATTATCATAATAGGTTGTTGACTTTGATAAAGGAATATTGCAAATATGTAGAATTCACTGGAGTGACTATCAATGGAATTTTAGATGAAGGTATTCTTAGACAACAATCAAGCACTTTTACAAGGAATATGAAGCATCAAAATCAATTAATGCATAACCCACATCAAGAGGGATCAGCAACAAGGCTTTGTACAAAACTAAAACTGATGCAGGAGCATCCTGGGTGTAAGAGCAATCTTGCATCACCCAAAAATATTTCTGTTTTTATATTCAATAAGGGCTATTTTGTGCAGAGCTGCTATTTATGGAAAGTTACTATTTTTGGT
>MU227277.1:63365-97488 GCA_018584345.1 Thuja plicata
TATCTTGAGCCGACTATGATGTAATAAAATGTAAAATAAAATAATTCTAAGTTTGGTCGGCCTTATTCTGGAACCTTCCCAGGCGGTGGAAAATTGCCTATATAAGGAAGGCTGTATTATTGTCTTACACAGTTCAGAATAGTTCTGGGTAGTAGATCTGGGTAATAATTCGAGGCTTTGTCCTACAGAATATTGTAAGGGAATGCCCGTGTGGCTTTGCATATTGTAATTCTGAAAGTTTGTAATTCCACATTTGTGGAGATAATAAGAAGCCAATTTTCTGTTCTTGCATATTGTTGTTGTTTCTCTGTTTATGTTATGTGTTTGTGGTATTAAGGGGAGCACCCTTCATCAAAAACATAGCACAATGTTGCGTGATGAAATTTCAGAGTTCTTCAAAC
Source organism: Thuja plicata (assembly GCA_018584345.1). Lineage (NCBI taxonomy): Eukaryota > Viridiplantae > Streptophyta > Pinopsida > Cupressales > Cupressaceae > Thuja > Thuja plicata. Next base: position 63,767 of record MU227277.1, read on the forward strand.
TTGTAGACCTATGTCAAACCATGATATTGGGTTCAGTGGAGGATGAGAGATTTTAAATTTCTTTGGGCTTCCTAAAATCAAAGCTAAGAAAAAAACTAGAGAAGAATTTATAAACATGCTTAAGGGTCTATACATCTAGGTATGATGTCAATACTTTTCCTTATAAACATGAAATGGAAATCTGGAAGAAAAGATGCAAAGAAGAGGGTTGGGAAACACCCTTAACCAATCTCTTACTCTGAGTGGGACAACTAGAGGTGGTGATGGGAGTGGGATTCATAGAAGTAGAGGTCACAATGAAGAAGACACAAATGAAAATGAAGACAACAATGAAGGAATTGGAATACTAGTTCAACTAGATGATGATGACAATGCAGACATGAATTGACAAATTTAGGAAATTTCTGCTAAATTAGCAGTAGCAATCAATAGGTATTTTTTGAACTTATTAATTACTATATCCTATAATTCAATGTTCATTTTATAAAATAAAGAATGTGTTATGTTTCATCATTAAAATTTGAGAACAAAGAGTATCATTACTGTAGTTTGTATCGTATCATCAACAATCATTCATATTTGAATTTGAAATTCCTGAATGAAATTTTGTATTCCAATAGCATATAACAGAGTAAATCAACTAACAATAACTAAATAAAATAGAGTAACTCAATGTACATGAAATTGGAAAACATGAAAATTAGATAGAGCACAATTTTTTTTGTATTCATTTACAATACATTACAATTTACAGTAGTTCTAAATTCAGAGCAATCTTTGTAGTCCAGTCCACATATCCTCTGATGGTAGAATAATTTGGTTCATAGTATACTCACACTCCTACAACTTCACTAGTAATTCATATTTGGAAGTGTGACTTGACAAAATTGTTGCTTCTAAAAATCCATTCAAATTTCTCACTGGTTTGATGAAATCCATGAATGTATCAGGAGATATGTCTATAGGAAGAAAGCGTAAATCAGTATTTATTTTGTCCCACAACATTTTTTTGTAAGTTTCTCTTACAATCAATTTATTTTCATCAAATCCCTTAGGCAAACAAATAGTTTCCAATTTCTCTTTCCTTTATTCCATATTTGAGATCTTCTTCTTATCTTTGTCATCCAATTCATGTGCTTCCCGTAGATTCTCACATTTTCAAATGATACTTGATACCTTTACTGAGGCATCAAGGCGGGTGCTAATTCCCTTGTTTGATAGATAACAATCACTCTTACTGTAGAGTTGTTACATACTATCTTTTGATTTCTTTTCTTCCTTGACAACATCCATGTTTTGTTCAATTTTATTATGGATCTTCAAATAACATACTCTCACACTTTGAAGCATTTCACACCACTCACACAAGCTAAGAGACAGCCCCAATATTTAGCCCCAAATGTGTTCTTTAGTAATATTCATTAAATTATTACTAGTATTTGTTAAACTTTGAATTATTTTGTTGGCCTTCTTTAGCTCTTCTACCATTTTTTTAACAATTATTTATCTCTTCCACTGCTTTGTGTTCCCTATGATTGGCTTTATCCTCCTGAGAGTCCAATTGCTTTAGCAATTCCCAGTTGGAGGCAACATTACACTCTACATTTTAAAATAACTTTTGTGATGTGACTCTTTCTTCCTCTAGTTTTTTACTAATTTATGCCAATTTTCCCCTAAGTGCCTTTAGCTCTACCTTCTTGTGTTCCTTCACTACTACCTCCATGTGTTCCTACTCTATATTTGCTGATGTAGAGGTTTATTTTTTAATCATTTTATGTAATTCTTTCAAATTGTTCTCTAAATCTTTCCTCTTTGTTTTTCATTGGCAATGTCTGCCTATAACTTTTCTATATTTTTCTCGAGCTTATTTTCCTCTCTTTCAAGCTTTAGCAATGCACTGTAGATCACTTGGTTTCTAGACTTTGACACATTGATTTTTTCCACATTTTTAACTTTTGAAAAAACCATTTGGAGAGTGCTAACTTGAAATTCAGATGGATCTATCTTACTCTATGGTTGGTTTCCATCTTCTTTTGGTTTAATAACAACCATGAACTCCATCATGTCTCTATTTGGGTCATATATTGGATAAACCCTGTTGGATGCAGGTTTTTCCTCTATAGATGTAGTAAGAGAACCATTCTGCATTGTCTTCTTTATGTCCTTATTGTTGGTTGTTGTTTCTGCAAATTTATTATAGAAATATTTGAAACAAAAATCTTGTGTTGCAGAAGGATTTGAATGTTTGAAAGGTGAACTAGATCTTGCAATGCTTGTTGAACTAAGTAATGATGTATAAGGATTTAAAAATTTAGAGGGTTTTTCTAAACTTAAAAGTGCAAACAATTATTTAGGACCGAGTCTCAATGTTATGGAAACCTTTTGCTTTTTGACACTATCTTCTTCTATGGGATTCTATGTAGATTCTATTGGCCTCTTTAGAGAGGTAACTTGTTGTATAAGTTGCCCAGTCCCACTGGCACCAGTACCACTACTAGACCCAGTATCAGTAGATTCCCTAATCCCACCTGTGGAAATGGATGTTCTTGTGGGCATAGTGATTCCTGATGAATCTAATGGGTCCACTCAAAATCCAACCCAAGGCATGCACCATGATCAAGTTTTTCTATGACAATTGGAATCCAAATGCCTTCTCTTGTGGGACCCAAACCACCACCTTTATAAACTATTTTTTCCACAATGATTTCCCCTTTGCTATATACTTTTTTTTGGTAGTTGCTGACTCCACTATCACTCAAAGTAAATTCAATTGTTAGATTATCATGTACACTATCTGGATCACCGTCGTATGCCATGGTAGGATGCCCCAAATTCCACAATTTTATAAAATCTACATCCTCGTCTATTTTATCTAGATGTGCACTGGTCTTTGGTTCACCAAGATCCTCTCTCATACTCCAAAAATATAAATTTTCATTGGAGTCCATTTTCTATTATTACCTTCTTCTTCTATTTTTTTAGGTCTTTTTTTGTTTGATGGATGAGAAGCTTTTTTGTAGAAATTCTAGGCTGTACAATACCCTGGTTTATTTATGTCATAATTTGTGATGACAACTGTTCAACTAAAATTTTTTCCTCAGTGGAAACTTTCTCTATCACTTCTGTAACGTCATCCCACCTATCCCTGGTTTTCAACTTATCTAGCAATGGTTTACTTTCATGTTGAAATGCATTTGCAGAGTTCTTATTAGAAACAAGCATTATTTGAATAACGTTAAGTGGATCATACTTCCAGTACCACTCTAAATCAAATTGAAAATTTTCTAAAGAAAAATTTTCCACTTTGAATGCCTTTCTCTGAAATGTTAACCCTCCAATTGAGAAAGGTAAGGAAGGGAATATGCTCTTCTTCGATTGACCAATGAAGAGTCTATATGTGCTCTCTATTTGTAGTACATATTCTACTGCAAACACCATGTCTATCACATTCAAATTAAATGAATATTACACATGTCATGTGTCATGTTTCCAAAGTGATTTAAATAAATATTTAATTAAAAATGCATACAAATTAAATGTTAATTACATGTGTCATGTTTCTGGAGTGAGTTTTTAGAAAAAAAATTTGAAACCCATACTACTTCTGAAATAAAACTTCAATCGTTCATCTCTAGTAATCCAACAATTGTTACGAGTTTAAAATATTAATAATTTATTACACACTAATGAATATAATAATTAACTATATTCACTTAGAATTCATGCATTTGAGGATACCTTATCCATCAAATTTGAAGCAATCACCATTAAATGAAAGAGTTTGGAAACATTTAATTATTACATGAAACAAAAGTGCAACACAATTTTTTTATATTATATTAGGGAAAATTACATTACAAATTTACAATTCAACGGTGCCCATAGGCCATATCTATTAACGATTCTTATAATAAAAAAAAAAAAAGAAAAGCACTTCAAATTTCTTAAAACATTTTTATATATTTTTTTTAAACATACCTGATTATAATTTACATCATTGCAAAAACCCTGGTAAGCTACTACCACCGGAGGGACATACAGTATAAATTAGGTAGACTCAGGGAAATGGAAAGGGATAGGGACAGGGGGAGACATAGTCAGGGACTATCTAGGTGAGGCTCCCTTCCTTCTGTGTGGAACTTTGAAGAGAGTATAATCTAGGAGAATTCTTCTAGCCATCGATAGTTCTTGGTTACCTCTAGTAGGTGCCACTTTCAGAAGAAATCCCTCCCAATATGTGCCCACTTCCAATGATGTGTGAGATGCTCAACATCAAGGTTAAGTAGAAATGGTTGCCTAGGCACATTTTCTCCTGGTTGTAGAATCCTAGGCAAATCATTTTCCCAAGGAATTCCAAACCTAATTTCTACAAACATGACAACATTCACATCGTCGCTGAGGTACTCTTCTCTGAAAACTTTCCTCAGAAGCATGAGAATATCCACCTTTACCCCCAGGTCCAACAGAGATGCCAAGAACTGAGACAAAATGTCAATGTTAACTCTATACCTATTTTCAATCTCAAGAAATTCACCTCCCAGCACCATCCTTATAGCCTCCTTGGTGAAGGCTCCCAACTATGTAGCAATAGATGCCACAATTCAGTCTAGGGCAAGGCCCAAAAAGGCCTTCTGATCCTCCAAGGTAGTGCATCTTAAACTAATTGGAGTGTTTATTGAAAATCAAACTGATATTAGTATTCTAATTTTTGACAAAAATCAAAGAGAACCTAGCACTCGTAGACTATTTTCACAAATCTGATTTCACAATCATAAATTAACGAGCATAGAAAATCTATTTATAAGCCTTGATTGAAATTCTTTCTCTGCCCTAAAAATCTAATTAATTGGTAAGTTAAATGGAAACTGTCCTTCAAAAATCTCCAAATCTTTCATATTTAATGCAATAGTGGGTGAAATTTGAAACAACACTTATGATAAGACATTTTATATCTTGGGAATAATGAAGGTCGAAAGGATCATTTCATGCAGGTGGACATAACAATTCTTTAATATAAAAAAAACTTGAAACTTGTGCCCACTCCACATAAACAATAAGCACCGTACATTAGCTATGAAATGGCGGCAGGAAATGAAGCTTTACCATTGATGTAAGATCATCGAATGGTCAGAAAATAATGTCCTTAGATGACATGATGTTTTCATATAAGAATTAAATTTAAGGCATTATTCTATTGGGCTAATGAATAGATAATAATGTCACACATATCTCTCATTGAAAATTGAAAGGCTCCATCTAAGCAGCAATTAATTGACATTACTTTAAATGATGTCATCTACTCATCGCCATTAATTGATATTTCTATCTAATATTAGCTAAGATTGCCAAAAGAATTCATCTCTTTTGGTGTCAGAAAATGAGGTCAAAGACTCACACGTCCGTTGGATTACAACATATCAATGACCAAAGATGAATTTCATGCCTATTGTTGGTCCTCATAATCTTTACGGCAAACTCTCAGCGGAATCATGACACGTGATATGATTGATCATAGGCTTATTGGTATGATCAATCATACCACATGTCATGATTCTGCTGAGAGTTTGCCATAATTATTATGAATACCAATAATAGGCATGTGAGTCTGTAACGTCATAGTGATGGGTCCCGATGCAACTTCAACATCAAATTAGAACCATTGGATTAAGAGAAATGAATGGTGGAAGGTGCATTTCGGACGGAATGTGGTGACATAACTCCTTTACTTAAAAATATCTCCGGAGTCATCACACGTGTCATTCTTTGAGAATGAAAACTCGGTAGAATGAAAATATAATAATTATTTCCAATTATTAAATTGTCATACCAACTATACAACTATTGTATTAAATTGCCAAGTTTATATGTATTTTTGAAAAACATTCGCCATGACAAATAAATTAATTACAATATTTGGAAAATAATTTCACCATAATTTATCAGTATAAGGAAGTCTGATTCGCCAATTAAATTAAAAATTTTCCTATTAAAAACATTTTTTGTCGCCATATTTTTAATAAAAAATGGTATACATTATTAAAAAATTTGCCACCAAATAGCCATAATTTTAAACACGATTCGCCATCAATATTAAAAAATTTCCCTACAAAAAACATGTGATTCACCATAATTTTATACTTTTTGAGACGTGGGGTTTCGTAAAGTTATCCCTGTTTAGGATAGCTGTAAATGTAATATCACTCTATGTTGTATGTATTTTCCAAATGCAACAATCTCTCTTTCATTTATATTGGGAATTAGGCTGGGAGTGACATGTCCCTTCTTATAATGTTTCATTAATTAATTATTTATTAAGAATATTAATATAACAATTTAATATTGAATATTAAATTTCATATGATTAATAATAATATAACATATATATTATATTATTATTAATCAACATGTATTCTAATGATCATACGACTGAAGCTACAAACATTAACACTCCCTCTTAGCTAGAGAGGATGATCAAACATAATGTGTAGTGGTCTTATGTTTCAACACTTATGACCCTCACCATAGCTACACAAAAAATCAACACTCCCTCTTAGCTAGAGAAGATAAAATTAATCAAAATATAATTCATAAAAGATCCATTACTTTTAAGAGAGAATATATCACCTCATCGTGATATCAAGAGATATGGTCTGACCAAGAATCTGAAGTCTCCTAATATTCACCATAACTCAAAAAATATTTTAGATATCACCTCAATATGATATCAAAGATATGGTCTAACCAAGAATATCAAGTCTAATGATATTCACTATAACTCAAAAGTATTTTAGATATTACGTCAATATGATATTAGAGATATGGTCTGACCAAGAATATCAAGTCTCATGATATTCACCATAACTCAAAAGTATTTTAGATATCACCTCAATATGATATCAGACATATGGTCTGACCAAGAATATCAAGTCTCATGATATTCACCATAACTCAAAAATATCATATAGGTAATGTGCACTTACCATATGAACATTCACATCATCTATTATGTTTTCTTCCAGCCATCACAAGATGTCTATCACAATAGAAGATTCCATCTATCATGATCTATTTCATCCATCACAAGATGTCTATCACAATAGAATATGTCATATATCATGATATGTTTCAGCCATCAGAAGATGTCTATCACAATAGAAGTTGCCATCTATCATGATCTATTTCAGCCATCAAAAGATGTCTATCACAATAAGAGTTGCCATCTATCATGATCTATTTCATCCATCACAAGATGTCTATCACAATAGAAGTTTCCCTCTATCATGATCTGTTTCAACCACCCCAAGATGTCTATCACAATAGAAGATCAAGTTATTGTAAGGTTGTCACCTTTCAATAACTTTAACAAATACAAGTGATAATCATTTGGAAGTCCTCACTTCCTCATGATTTAAAAAAGGGGTAGGCCCATTAAAAAATATGTAATCACACACATGACATCCATCATACATCAGCGCAGAGGGTAAAAACAAGGTATTTTACCTCAAACTTCTCTCATAGAGAAGAACTCATTGAGCAGATATCAATCTGTTGATCATCCAAGATTGCTTAAGATGAAGTGTTAGACTCCCTCTAAGTCTGATTTAGAATCCCTCTGATTCTAATTTAGACTTCCTCTGAATCTAATATCAATCTTTTTTTTCCTGCAAGATCATCTCCAAAATAGATGAAGACAAATATCTCTTATAGTACGTATAGAAATACATATGAGAAATAATTTAAAAGAAAAAAGAAAAAAAAAAGAAATACATATGAGAGAGAGACTATAATGAGTAGATAAATATAATATTCAAAGATAATAAATACTTATCTGCGCATCAACATCCTTGACACAAGTTTCTTCAATGAAGGTCCATATACATCAAATCATAAAACACCTTCTTATATTATTTTAGAGACATCTTGACTTTGAATTATCTCCCCACACTAAGCATGGTTCAAATGGAAATGTAATATTGGTTATTATTATCTACCAACAATGTACAATTCCCACTCTTATATCATTGAACAATTCTCATGTGTTCTTATGAAATTAATTGATTTCTCCAAGAGATGTGACACTCTATAATTAATTCTCTCTCTAGAAAGAGACATACTTCCTTGAATACATTCTTCTTTGTTGATTCTTGACCATGATCATAACAAATTAATATATCTCTTTAATGAAAGCCGCTTTAAGGAATTTCACATAGACCCGTACACATTCTGTCATAACTTTTGAATCCAAGTATTTCTCTATAATTTCTTCAGTGAGATTATTTGAATTTTGTTTCTCATCCACATATCCAAAATTTAGCAAAATCCAACCATGGATTTGTGAGATATGGTCCCTTTACTAAGACTATATTTTTTGAGATAGTCACACATTCACCATAAAAAAACTACTCACTTACATTTGCAATTTGGCTCTGATACCATGTAACATTTTAGAATAGTTGCAAATGTAATATCACTCTATGTTGTATGTGTTTTCCAAATGCAACAATCTCTCTTTCATTTATATTGGGAATGAGGCTAGGAGAGACATGTCCCTTCATGGGACATGTCTATTCATTATTATTTATAAGAAATTACATGCCTCTTCCCATTAATTATAATTTAATCAATCTTATAATGTTTCATCAATCAATTATTAATTAGGAATAATATAATAATTTAATATTGAATATTAAATTTTGTATGATTAATAATAATATAACATATATATTATATTATTATTAATCAACATGTATTATATGTATTCTAATGATCATACGAATGAAGCTACAAACATTAACAAGAACAAAGATGAAAATACTGACACCAAATCTGATGAAGATATTGAGGTAGTATTTGTTTCTATGAAGGATGATTCAAGCGAAGAAGAAAGGTATGTTGAAACTGTACTCATATCTAAAGTTAGCAAAAATGATGTCTAGATTATTGTTAGTGGTTGTACTCACCATGTAACTGTAGATAAGGAAAAGTTTGAAACTTTTGAATCTTATAATGATGGATCACTTAGGATGGGTAATGACTCATCTTTCCCTTTTGAAGGAAAAGGAACCATCATGTTGACTAATCTTATCAGATGTGAAAATGCATATTGGGTGAAAGGACTTAACTATAATCTATTGAGTGTTTTACATCTGAATAACATAGGATGCTGAGTTACATTTGAGAGAAAAAAGGCAAAGATCTATAATGAAACAGGAAGGTTGATTGGCACTGGTGAACAAACAAAAGGTAACCTATTCTATCTTCATGACATTTAGACCACTTGTTTATTGGCTAGAAATGAAGATGTTTGGTTTTGGCATAAAAGGTTATGTCATGTAAATTTTGACATCATGGTTAGGATAAGTAAGAAAAGAAAGGTAAGAGGCTTACCAAGCATGTCAAAGCTTGACCATGTCATGTGAAAGAATTGTCAAAAATGAAAAATGAAAAATTCTAGTTTCAAGAGAAAAACCTACACATCTAATGCTATTCTAGAGTTAGTCCATACTGAATTATGTGGACCAATGAAAAAAAAAGCTATTATGGTGATAGAAACTTCATTCTATTTGTTAATGACCTTTCTAGGATGATGATTGTCATCATGTTCTTAAAAGAGAAATCATAAGAAATTAAGATGTTCAAATCGTATAAATCTATAGTTGAAAAGAAAAGTGGAAAAGAACTGAAATGTTTAAGATCAGATAGAGGAGGAGAATTTATTTATGATGAATTCACTAACTTTTGTAATAAGCATAGAATTACAAGATATGTTTATGCACTGAGAACACCACATCAAAATGAGATTTCTAAAAGGAGGAATAGATCAATTGTTGGTTGAGCTAGAACATTGATGATTGAAAAAGGCATCACACAAACATTCTAGAAATAAGTTGTAAGTATTGTTGTCTATACATTAAATTGAGTTCAAATGAAGAAAGACACCAATAAGACACCTTATGAGCTATGGTATAGATACACACCGAATGTGAGTTACTTTAGATTTTTTGGAAGTTAATGTTATATATTGAAACATGATAGAAATGCGAAAATCAAGTCTAAAAGTGATGAAGGAATATTTTTAAGATATTCTACCAAAAGCAAAGATTATAAATGTCTTAACAAATCATCTAACAAAATCATTGAAAGTGAAAATGTTATAGTGGATGAATTTGCTAAGAAAAATGCTGAAGAAAGAAAAAAGGAACAAGAAGATTACAATAGATTTGTCTGCAGTGAAGAACCTAACACTCTGCCTAAGAAATAGTGTATCGCTATAGAGAAACAGAACAATGCAACTGAGCAACAGGTTGCACACACTGAGAATACAGAAAATTCTCAAAATGATGAACCAAGCGATGAAGATCAAAATGATGATCACAAAGATGAGAAGAGATCTGAACTTGTACTTACAAAATATGTCAGAAGACACCATCCACAAGACCAAATCATTGGAGACAAAAGAGCTGGAATGAGAATAAGAAGTAAGCCACTTAACACTAGATGTCAGATTTGTGATTTTGAACCTAAATCTACTAATATTTCACTTGAGAATCAAGAATGGGTTAGTGCAATGAATGAAGAGATTGAGAAGATTGAGAAGAACATTGAGAAGAACAAGACATGGAAATTAGTACCTAGACTGGGTGAAAAAAATGTCATTGGTACCAAATGGATATTCAGAATCAAACTGAATGAGAATGGAGAAGTCACAAGAAAAAAAGCAAGACTAGTATGCAAAGGGTATGCACAAGAAGAAGGTATTGAATATGGAGAAACCATTGCGCCCATTTCTAGACTAGAAGGAATAACAATTCTAATTTATTATGCTTCTTTCAAAGGATTCAAAGTATACCAAATGGATGTCAAATATACATTTCTGAAAGGAATACTAGAAGAGGAGGTATAAACTGAACAACCTGAAGGATTTGTTGATCCTAACAAGAAGAACATGGTTTGTAGACTATACAAGGCCTTGCATCGATTGAAACAAGCATCAAGAGAATGGTATGAAAGACTTCACTCTTATCTCATTAGTATTGGATTTTATAGAACTAGTGATAATAGTAATCTGTATTTAAAAGGAGATACGATGATAAAATTTTGATTGCTGAGATATTTGTTCATGATATAATATTTGGAGGTAACGATATGTTATGCAAGTCATTTTTTGATAAAATGAGAAAAGAGGTTGAGATGTAAATATTTGGAGAGATCAATTTTTTTCTTGGTCTATAGATTCTACAATAGGATGAAGGCATCTATATCACAAAATCCAAATACATCAAAGAAGTTCTAAAGATATTAAAAATGGAGGACTCCAAACTAGTTGAAACACCTATAGCAACCAGATGCAAATTTCCAAAGGAAGGAAAGACAACTGAGGTAAATCAGACCTTATATAGATCTATGATTGGAAAACTAATGCATGTTGTACACACTAGACCAGATATAGTACATGCAGTTGGTATAGTTCCAAGATTCTCTTCTAATCCCAAGGAATCACACATGATTGCTATCAAAAGAATTCTGAGATATCTAAAGAAAACCGAAGACTATGGCTTATGGTATAATAAAGAAGGCACATTTAATCTACAAGTCTATACATATGTTTATTGGGTTGGAAACATAGATGATAGAAAGAGCACAACAAGAGGAACATTCTTTATGGGTGATAAGCTTGTCACATGGATAAGTAAAAAGCAAGGATGCATATCTCAATGAACTGCAGAAGCAGAATATGTGGTTACTACTACAAATTTCTCTAACATTACATGGTTCAAGAAATTGTTGAAAGGTATGAATATGGAAATGATTTAACGTACCAGGGGAAGAGACTAGGGGTTTGACCCTTGTATAGTGGTCACTAAGCTAACTAGAAGGCTACATCGGCCTAAAAATTATTAGATGATCAATCATGTTGATGCAAACTAATATATGGATTGCTATGACATATCAATACAAGAAGGTACTTATGTAAACCACACACAAAGATATTGTTGGGTACTACAGAGATGTATTGCTAATGAACAGAAGATGTAATGATATTTTTTTTCCATTGCTATCAAAGGGAGAGATATATCCAATAATGAAATATCCATGAAGGAGAGAAGTGAAATATCTATGAGGGAAAATAACATCAATCAAAGGGAGAGAAAATATCAGAGAATGAAGTTTCGACAAAGGGAGAGAAATATTCAAAGAAACATCCATCCAAGGGAGAGAATTGGAGAAAATCTAAACACTGCATATCTATTCACAAAAGGGAGAAGAGATTCTATAACAAAGGGAGAGACAAAAGAAAAATACATAATTGCTACACCTATCCATTGAAGGTAATGAAGAAAGTAAGAGCACTCTACAAGAATCAAATCTAATCTAGAAGAGCTTACTAAGAGTTACATATTTGAATTGGTTATATAACAATGAGTTTGGTATGTTATGTAATGGTTTACATTACATATTTCATATTGTGTTGATAGTATGTTGCCATCAATGTTAAAGGGAGAGATTGATGAACTATAACTGATTGAATGTTTGAAGATGACAAGTTGATGATCACCGAGCTACAGAAAGTAAATGTAAGAAATTAAATTAGTTAATATATTGTATTGTTATAGATGTCAACTTAATATGTTATTATTTCTCATAAACATATTGTCACAACAATTGAAGATATAAAGAGACAAAGTTTTTTTTTGTCGGTAAAGGTATACACTGAGTGAAAGGGTTACCTGAGAAATAGTGAACCTCGAGCAGTTCACAGTGTTTCCCAATGGATAGACAACACAAACAGACAATGTTACCCAATAGACATAGTGGTACCCAAGATGAGTATTACCTGATCAAGTGTTACAAAGAAAACTAAGAGTTGATGATTGAAATCAACTGGAGTTAGAAAATGACAAAACTACTTAGCTGGCAGGAGCTATATTTAGAGTTAACTAATTGATTTCTTTATTTCCATCGACCAGTTGAACTAAGGATAAGAAGAAGATTTAAATATAGTTTTATTCACATTTTTTGAGGATAAATTTACAGAATAATACTAAAGAAAATCTTTAACAATTAAAGAAATGCATGGAAAGATTTGTAGATCAAGAAGCAATCTACTTCAAGAACAAGAAAGACAAGGAGATTGAATGATGAAATCATGTCTATATAAAGAGACAAGTAATTCATTATGAAGAGAGGAATGCTAAATATAATTATGGTGAAGATATATGTCTTCGTGCAGATCTGATCATACAAGATGAGGAACATAGCCAAAGGAATTATGTAGACACCGAACAACAGAAGCAAGAGCATTCACCAAGCAGAAAGAAGAAACAAGGGGATCAAAGGAATTGAAGAGAACATTGATCAGAGATTTATTATGGACTAACCATAGATCTAAAAAATCTGCAAGTTAAAGTTGTATTATTGAACAAATAATTTATTGTTTCAGTTTAACCATTGATTCATAAAATCTCTTAACCTGGTGGGATTTGACCATCCTTGTTGTATTGATTTACTCAAGAGTATCAAAAGGTTTTCATGTTGACAACATAGTGAATTCTAGGTCAAATGATAAACTATTAGTTTTAAATCCTCTAACAAGGTCACACTTAATAGTGTGTTTGTAACCTTTAACAGGGTTGTCTCTTCACTAAGCTCACTTCAGAAGAGTGAAAATTTTGGGTCACCAGTCCAAAGTGGCTTGTCCCTTAATAGGGTTTCCACGTTAAAAATCCATGTGTCAAATGTGTATATGGTTCATTGCTTTGATGTTTTTCTTTACACATTACTAAATCATGATTGGTCGTAAATACTAAGTTTAATTATTGCTACTCGGTAAAGGCTAGAAAAAGATAAGCACTATATTCATCGAGCACTATCTATTTGTTAGAATTACATAAGGCACACATCTTCAAGGAATGAAAGATAACTAGAGGATATTATATTTTTGGTATAAGTTTTGGTTGGAATTATTGGAATTATTTTTGAGGCCACTAATTCACCATCCCCCCCTCTCAATTATTCTAACATAATCTTGTTTCAAAATATAGACATTATTATCTTAATCACACCTCATGAACCCTACTGAGAGAAGGAAGGAATATTTTTTTTCATACCAAGCCGTAGGGGCCTATTTGATGAAATAGATAGACTTGTTCTATCTAAAATCTAAAGAAGTATCTTTGATGAATCTGTGTCATTGATCCATATCAATCTCCTCATGAAGATCCATATGTAAAAATGCACTCTTTATATCCATCTGATGTGCATCCTAGACACGAGCTATAATAATAGCATGTTTCAAATAAGTGGAGTTCATCTTGGCAACCAATACAAAGATATTACTATATTCAACACCTAGAACATGTGAGAAAACTTTTGCCACAAGCCTAACCTCATAAATATCTACACTTCCATCCACAAAAAACATGGTCCAATAGATCCACTTACATCAAACCATCTTTCTATACTTAGGAAGAGGAACTATGTCCCATGTGTGATTCCCCAACAAAGAAATATACTTTTCCTCCATGGATAAGTCCCACTTAGGTAATCTTAAATTATGTTTAAATGAATATGGATTGGAAGATCTAGAAATAAAATAATGTGGAAAGGATTGGTGTTGTGACCTCTTTTGTCCTGTGTCTAAAGGAAACCCCACAAGGAAACCTAAAATCTCAAGAGTTTGTCGATCCCAATGAGGTATAGTAAAAGAAGTAGGAGTAAGGAATCCTCTAAAGTGATCTTTAGAGTTGGTATTACTTTCCACTATGGAGGAAGGAAGAGGAGGAGTATAGGACAAGCTAGGTGATCTTTCCTCAAAATGAATAATCCTCTCAAGGAGTATCTCATGATTCTCAAGATCTATAAGTATATATGCCTTCATACCTTTAGGATATCCAACAAATATGTAAGGCCTACTTTTAGCTTCCAATGCCTTGCATTTTTTGGAGGTACACATGCCCATGTTGGACAACCAAAGACTCTATAGTGTCTCACAATCATATTTATACCATACCAAGCCTCAAAATGAGTTATATTCTTCAAATATTTTTAAGGAATCTAATTTTGAATGTGTGTGGCACAACGAATGGAATTTGTGCAAAAAATTGGAATAAGAGACTTAGCATGAATCATGTAGCTAGCCATATCCTTAACAATTCTATTCTTTATTTCTACAACACCATTCCATTATAGAGCGTGTGCAACTGAATGTTGAAGATCAATTCCCTCAAGTGCGCAAAATTTCTGAAGTCTATTATTCACATATTCCCTTCCATTGTTTTTTTGAGGAATCTTAACTTGTTTCCTTGTTTTCTTCTCAACACAAATCTTGAAGACTAGAAATATATCAAACACTTCACTATTGTGATCAAGAAATCGACACAAATATTGAAGACTAGAAATATATCAAACACTTCCCTATTGTGATCAAGAAAGTAGACCTATAGGAAGAAATATGAATCATCAAAGAAGGTGAGAACAAAGCGATACTTGTTAAATGATGACACTTGAAAGGGGCCCGCTACATCACAATTAACTATTTGAAGAAATTTTGAAGCTCTCCATGACTTTCCCTCATCAAAATTCTCTTCTATATGCCTACCCATAAAGCATCTTAAACATAAATTAAATAATACGTTGATAGGTGGTAGACACATTACCATAGCCTTGGATCATAGCTACTAAAGATAGTGATAATTAAGATGTCTAGAATTCTCATGCCATAACTTGCTTTCTAAATTTGAGTGTGTAAGGAAGGGTGTAAAAGGAGAACTAAGCACAAAGTGGGAGATTGAGAAAAGCATTATGTTTTGATTAGATTTTCTCACTACGAGAAAAGCATCATCCTTAAGTTATTTTACCATACCAAAATTGGGAAGAAACTCAACCTTCATTCCATCTCCATAATTCATGATTTGGTAAATGAAAATTAAATTGGTGCTCAAGTGAGGAACCTATAGAACATCCTCAAATGATTCGTCATGCATTGCAACCAAAAAATTTACTTCAACTTCCACTTGAGTATTATCACCAATGAAGATATGGGGTACCTTAGTTGGATCCAATGAAGGAAATTATTCTTTTGAAGAAACCATACTATTAGTGGCAACTGAGTCAAGTATCCCTTTATTTGTGAGGCAGTGGAAGGAGATGAATCCTTCTCTTTTTAGGAATTTGGAAAATTAATGTTATTCCTCTAAAAGTTATAATGATCTTCAACTAAAAAATATTCTTATTGTGGCAATAATTATTATCATGACCTTTCTTCTTGCAATAAGAACACATTTGTCTCTCCTTGATATTTTAATTTCCCTTCTTATTCAGAGAGGATGAATAATTTCCTTGTTGTGAGGACATTGAGTGCGCTTTATCTAGTGGTGGCTTTGAAATCTACTTATTTTTCTTCTTAGAGGAACCCTTTCCTTGATTCCCTTGATAACCATTTTGTGCTACAAAATCATTTAACATTGAGGAATTTAGAATCCCCATAATCATCAATTTGGATTTCTCTAACATCAACAACTTTGCAAATTCATGAAATGGAGGTTGAGTGTAGGTACTTTCCATAGTCAACCACCGATTTGAAAGGCTTGAAAAAAAAGTTTCATATTCTAATGAAATTGTGTTCATTGTGTTATGGACTAATCATGCATCCTTCATATGAATACCACAATCTTTAAGTTGTTATCTAGACTCACTGAATTTGTTTAGGTAATATTGAATTGTAGGAAACTTCTTAGGATCTAGCTAAATAATTTATTTATGAAGTGTATATCCCTTATCTCCATCCACTTTATCATACAAATTTTAAATTTTATGTCATACTTCCTTGATATTTTTACACTTGGAAATATGAAAAATAAGATTGGGAAAAATATATTTCCTCAAAGAACTTAGAGCCATAGAAATTTTGAAGATCTATTCATTATTTACATTAGAATAAGTAGTAGGGTATGTTGGTTCTACAATTGTTCCATAAACATAATGATTCAAACCTTTTTTCATTAACTTGCTCCATACATTATATTCCCATGTGGCATAGTTATGGAGTTAAAATTTAAAATCTAGGAGAATCCATAAGGAAAAAAAATAAAATAAACACGAGAGAGAGAGAGAGAGAGAGAGAGAGAGAGAGAGAGAGAGAGAGAGAGAGAGAGAGAGAGAGAGAGAGAGAGAGAGAGAGAGAGAGAGAGAGAGAGAGAGAGAGAGCGNAGAGAGAGAGAGAGAGAGAGAGAGAGAGAGAGAGAGAGAGAGAGAGAGAGAGAGAGCCCATAAATTCACTCAATCAAAGAACCCTGAAAAAGATGATTTTGGCACTTTATATATAATGCATGTACAATTACCACTTTCCAAAGAGGAACTAACTGAACTTATGATTTTGATGATTACAAATTTCTTATGGAGGACAAATTAGACTCAAAGAATACTTCTAAGGAGAAAACTGAAGTCCTAGCATTACAATGATCATAAATGGCTAAAAAAGACCTAGATCTAAAAGTAGTTCTTGCCCATAATGGCTACAAATTGATCATTTCTCTAAAAAGGAGACAAAAAAATTATGTCTCTAGGAGCCTAAAGCGAGCCTCTAAAGTTGCAAAAAGGAGAATTAGATAGGTATACTCGTAAAAAAATTGAGATTTCTACAATTTTTCTCCACCAAAACTAGAAAAAGAACACCAGGACTGGAAAGTTTATTAAGTTCTACCCAAAATAAAAATTAAAAAAAAATTTTAAAAAGGATTATGTTTGACCAATGTACGAGAATCCAAATTTGAAATGAAAATCTAAAAATGCAAATGGGGAGGGGTAAAAAAATATGAATTAATAATGTTAGAAAAGTACAATGTTAATTTTCATGGCCATATGGCCATCATAGAGAAAAATCCACTTATGCCAAAATGATGGTCAAAATAACTTCAAATTTAAGATAAAAATACCATGTTTCCAAACTTGATCAGTCTGATTTGATGACTATATAAGATGATTGTGCAAATCCTTCAATACATGTCTAGAAATCAACACTAATTTAGCAAAACTAATGTGGCACTTTTCCCATGTGTCGATGTGAGATTTTTTTGTGTATTGATGTATCCAATTTTAGAACATGTGGCCTGAGAAAATTACTTTATGTTGGCTATGAAATGGAACCATTTAGTTGTGGGGTCAATGTTGCGACAATGATGAATATGGGGTACTTTGTCAATGGTGAAGGCCTTACCTAGTGGCACTTAGTGAAGATTTGGTGGGGGTAGTGTGGGATGTTTAGTGCCATATGCACCACTTTTTTTTTTTTTTTTTGCTTTATATATGGTCCCTTCCACTATAGAGCTAGTTGTGTGGTATCTATTCACTAGAAACACTAATTTGGTCCCTGAAAGGTGCTAGTGGTAGATGGACTACTGATGTTTACTACTAGATTGGTACATATTTGTGACAAAAAATATGGAATATTATGGAGCCTATTAGATGGGTACCCCTTCTAAAAAATAATTTTCTTGACAAATAAAAGAGATTACAAACCAAAATATTTCCTAAAAAAAGGTAACTAATGGCAAATACTGAACTGTAATCATAGGATTACAAAAATGTATTTAAATTTTCTTTTGAAATTTTTTACCGTCATTGTAGATTGGGTTGTACAGTCTGATTTGCAATAACAATTAGCTTCAAAAATGAATTTCACAAAAATAGGACAAGTTTACACTCAAAATTTACTGAAATAGCCTCTCGAATGCAATGTTGACATCCAATGTAGTGTATGATACTCCTGAAGATTGTTGGTCCTCAAATTTACAAATTTACCCTTCTCTAAGAACATACAAATATCTCCAAATAGGCTAATCAAAGATTCACCAATGTCTCTTATACCATGTAAGAATATTCCAATAGAAACAACCCAAGATCTCAAAGCAAACAAATAGCATAATAATAAGGGAGACAATATGGAAAAGAATATTTTTTTTTTGGCAAAAGTGGGCAAGCCACTGAATATATTTATTATAATAATAGTAAACAGGTTCAAGAGCTCATCCGGGAAAGAGCCAGCAAGAAAACCTAAAATCCTTGCTCATTACAATATATGAAGATCTCATTGAGAGTAGAACACTAAACAAAATCTAGTCATATGAAGACTCAAACATGTCGTGAATTCAACCTAAATATTACATATTGCATTCAGCACATAATTCAAATACATCACAAAAATAAACGTTGCCACATATCAAAAATACAAACCACAAAAATGAGACAAACCCTCATTCGTCCATCACAGCCGATACATCTAACAAAGGTTCAGGCTAAGCATGAGGTAACCATCCCACTGTCCAACCACTGGGAGGTTCAACAGGAGTTGAAGTCTCCCATTCACTCCCCTGATTATTCTTCATGTTGAGGTCTCAACATGTTGTGTCAATGTCAGAGGATTCCCAACCATACTCTTGTTCTTTCTGAGTAGACAAATCCCATCTCGAGCCAACATTATCTTCCATTTTTTGTTGATAATGTTGATCCTTAATATCTTGGCCTCATATTAAGTATGAAAATTGCAGAGGGGGAAAACCACATATGCCTTTCCTTTTTCCAAGTAGTCAAGGATCAATAATCGAATTGCAGTAAATAATCATTAATTACTACAATGTAGATGTGCTTACTTAAATAGGCAAGCCATGAGAATGAGGAGATGTACAATAGAGATAACTTATCACCCACATAAGGTGGACACACATATCCACCAAAGGTGGGTCATCCTACATTGTGAAATAAAGAATGTGCAACAATGTGAGGATGATATGTGATAAGTTCATTAAATGTGGAGACAACACCTAAGATTGAAATGTGATAACAACTATCACCACCTAAAGTAGAATTTATCCTACATCATGTACAAAATAAAGGTGCAAAATCGTGTCTCATATGAAAGCTACTATAAATGAATTATCCTAAGTAAGCTTAAGTAAAGTGTAATTAGTGAATAACTACATACACCAACAACTATGATTGCCAATATGAAAAACTTTTATTTTCATCAGATGGGGCATCTTCAAGGATAATGGACATATGAGTAATACACATGAACATTTTATACAAATTATATCTTGTGTTTAGATTGGGAGGGTTTTATGGGTATAGATAGAAATATTTCATACTCCATAATAAGAATAATAAGGCTTGTAGGAAGGATATGACAATTCTAGTTTTTCCTATGGTCATAAATACTAGAATAAAGGGAAGCAAATAGGTAGAAGTGCATACAAACTAACCTTTTATATCTAAAATTATTCAATAACATAAAGTGATAACTAGAAATGCTAGTGAATTGACCACCTAGATTAATATATCTCATAATTACTATACCCACACTTGTCCAAATGGGTTTAATGGTTCTAGAATCATAACCCCTATTTTTAATGTTCTTCACCTTTTTCTATTCATCATAGCTATGCAAATTATAAAGATATGACATAAATGTACCTACAAAGAGCTTCTACCATAAAATATAATTAATCTTCCATTTATCTGAAGAACTACTCTTCACCATTTTCCAAACTAAACCCATTGAATAATTATAAAAGAACATTGATAGTCAAGAACTAGAGAATAATAGGGGAATGGTACAGGAGAAAATACCCAAAAAAAAATTGTGAAGAAAAGACTAGCTATTACGATGCACCAATAAATTCTGCATTTTGATATCTTTCATTTATATCTTACAATGGGATATAGATAGCTCAAGCTTTGATTCCAAATAAAGTGGATGAATTTAATCATCATTATTCCAAGATCTACCCCTTTTAACATGTTTGACTATAGCAATGTATAATATTTTATCTTCTATAGGGACATAGTCATTTAACTCCCAACAACAAGTGTTAGCTTCGGTAACTCCGCAACTAGCAAAAGAATAACAACCATATTCCCTCCATGATAGACATGGGAAATATTGGATTCATATTTCTTAATCATCTCAAGAAAATTCATAATAATATTATTAATGGTCCAACCGTGTTTCTATATCCCCTTAAACCAATTAACAATATTTAAAGAATCGTTCTCCAGCCAATTTTTTATATAGCCATGCACTATATAAATTTTCATTCCAATGTAGGCTTCATTCACCTCATCATAAGAAATAGAATTAGTCTTAAGATGAAGCCTCAAATATAATTCTAATTATCAATGTCATTAATTTTCAACCATAATCTTATGGTTCCAACATTCCCTTATAAATTCAAATTTTAGTTATGATTTTACTATAAATGATTAGTTATGAGAACTCTAATTTTCCTATGCAATAGTTTCACTCATTTGTATTTATAATAAATTTAAGATTACTTGATTTTATATTATTCTAGGTATTCTAAGATAATATAAGAAATATAGACTTGTTACTTCTTCACCCTGGAATCTTGAATCCTTTCCACTTGTGGCTTCACTTGAACAGGTAATCTGTGTCCATCCACATCCTTAGCTAAGTTTGTACTCTACTCTTCTTCACTTATCTCTTGTCCTTTTTATGGAATCAAATCCTTCACATTGAGAATGGGGGAAATAGACATATCCTTTTGTATATCTATCTTGTAGGCAATGGGTCCATACTTAGCCAATACCTTACAAGGTCCAATTCTCTTCATCTGCAGTTTTCTTTGTATTCCCTTTTGTAGCCTAGCCTTATTCAAGTACACCATTATCAAGTCTCCTACCTAAAATTGTAGGTCTCTTCTTCCTTCATCTTTCTTAGTCTTCAACTTCTTATTGGCTTCCATTCGATTCTTCTTCACGTGCTCATGGACTTCTCTCATTGACTATACAAAATCATTTGCATGTCCACTAATTCCTTCATATCCCTTCAAGTCTCTGAGATCCATTACTCCCCTTGGGTGTATCCCATATACAATCTCAAAATGGACTCTTACAAGTAGTCTTGTTTGTTCTATCATTATAGGAAAATTCTTCCTCTGGGATAACTTGTTCCCATCTTTGC
The DNA here is from genome assembly GCA_018584345.1 of Thuja plicata. Taxonomy (NCBI): domain Eukaryota; kingdom Viridiplantae; phylum Streptophyta; class Pinopsida; order Cupressales; family Cupressaceae; genus Thuja; species Thuja plicata. The sequence continues at coordinate 85,743 of MU227277.1, forward strand.
CCATACTCATTTTTAAAACATCTTACAAAGTTGCAAAGAACCCTATTGATCAATTCTATCTGACCATCTGTTTGAGAATGATATGTTGATCCATGAGACAAGTAAGTTCCTATTAGATTCTTCATTGGGTCTTCCAAAAGTTCCTCATAAAGTTAATATCTCTATCTGCAACAATACTTATTGGTAAGCCATGTATCTGTACTATCTCCTTGAAGAAAAGGTGGGCAATGTGATTGGCATCATGAGTTGTCTTACATGGAATGAAATGACTCATTTTAGTGAATCTGTCCACAACCACAAACACAGTGTCTAAACTAGTTGGATTCCTAGGTAACCCCACAATGAAGTCCATACTTATGCACTCCCATGGTCTACTTGGGATGGGTAATGATTGGTAAAGAATTGTATTTGATGATGTCCCCTTTGACTTCTGACATACTCCACATTGATCCACATACCTTCTAACATCATTCTACATTTTAGGCCACTAATAAAACCTTTCCACTAAGTCTAGGGTCTTATTCAGCCCAAAGTGTCCACTCAAACTTCCATTGTGCTTCTCTTGGATGAGGTTCTCCCTCATGGAACCCCTTGAAACACATAACTATTTTCCTTTAAACAACAAGATATTCTACAAGGTATAGTCTAAAAAATCACTATGAAAGTGATTCTCAAAATCAATACACACTTTATAGATCTATGAGAAATCAGTATCTTCTTCATATAGGTCTTTTAATCCTTCAATCCCTATAATATGCAACTAAATCTCTTGGATGGTGAACAATCTCCTAATAAGGGCATCTTCTATCTTGTTGTTCACCCCCTCTTTTTCTTGATGGTGAAAGTATTGGACTAAAAAACCTCCATTCATTTTAGGTGCCTTAAACTAAGTTTCTCCTGTGTAATAATGTAGCTTAAGGCCTGGTCATCAGTATAAACCACAAATTCTTTGGGCAAAAAATAGCGCCTCCACTTCTTAAGAGCCTACAACAATGCATAAAGCTCAAGACCATATGAGGAGTATCTAAATTTTGCCTCATTAAGCCTCTCACTAAATAAGGCTACTAGTCTTCCTTCCTAACTTAGGACTACACCCAGTGCTATGTTTCTAGCATGACATTCCACAATGAAAATTTTATCAAAACTTGGTAAAACCAGTATTGGTTGGATGGGTACTTCCCTCTTCAATTTCTCAAATCCTTCATTGGCCTCCTCAGTCCAAAAAAAACTTTGTTTTAAGTCCTCCTTTGATAGTATCAAGGACTGTGCACAGATTTCACTAAATCTCCTAACAAGCTTCCTATAGAATTGGGCTAACCAATGGAAGCTTCTGACTTCAGTCCCTGTCTTAGGAGTAGGCCAACTCAAAATGACTTCAACCTTACTCTTGTCCATCTTCAAGTTACCTTGGGATACCTCAAATCCTAGGTAGACTAACTCTTGTTTCATAAACTCACTCTTTTCAAGATTTATGGTGAGCTTCCCCTCCTGTAACCTCTTTAACACTAGTTCTAAGTTTTTCATATGCACTTCCTTTGTTTTACTAGAAATGATGATGTCTGCATCTAGGTAGACAACTACAAAAAACCTAATCAATCTTGTTGGTGCCCAAAAACACTGAATTGAATTTCCTTTGGACTTGTCAATCCAATGATGAGAAATCCAATTATTTTTTGCCAACTAATGGGAATGATCGATTATGATCCTCTTCCCCTATTCTTCTGGCTCTGTAGGACCAAGGTGGGTGAACCTTCACTTGAACAAGATTGTTTATAACAGATAACCTGTGTATGGAACTCAAACTTTCGTCTCTCAAAGTATGGCAAGGAACTTGAAATAAATATAACTGAAATCAATATATCATGAACTGTAAACTGAAATACTTTAAGTAATTGAAAGAATATTTAGTAAATGTGTATGTAATTTGAAATGAATAGATAGATAAGATATCACAAAACTATAAACAATGAACTGAATAACTATAATCCAAATAATGATTAAACTAGTGCCTTATTCTACCATGGGTAATAGAGTCAAGATCATTCTAATCTTATGTTCAACCTCAGAGACAATTTTACAAGAAAAATTATCACTTCAAAGGCATTATGGAATGTACATGCAACCTAAAACAAATTTAGAGATATTTCAAAAGGGTAATACTTCTCAGATGATAGACTAATTGATTGAGGCCTCAATCAACATAATTTAAACATGAAAAATGAGAAAACCAATTGAAAATATAGACTATGAATCAAATCAGGAAGCATGCACATCAAACTATCACTTTGAAGAAGTTCTATTGGTTTATCCAATGAACTAATTGTAAAATGATAATGAAACTATTACACATGTGAGAAAAAGGACTTATCTTTATTTATTTTGAAAAAATAGTACATCTAGGTCCATTTTATACTTGTTGATTAAAAACTATCCAAAAATGTGAAATTGTATTATATTGTATTCACTTTTTTACATTTTATATTATGTATATATATGTGTTTGAGTGGCTTTCACACCTCTTTAAGGTGAAAAGACACAACCCTTATTACAAAATATTTTGAAAAAACACTAAACTAACTAAAAAATAACTACCTAACTTTTGGATTTGTCTTTGTTCAAAAATCCAAAACACATCATGAAAAGCTAAGATTGTTGCTAGATATAGGAAATTTGATTTCCCAAACTGGGTCAGTTTTAGATTTGTAAAATTCGACCAGCTTCAGCCTTTGTTGGCATCATCTTTGTATTAGGTTGAAATTCCAGCATTTTCTGAAGGCTTCGATTAGTTAGTTCTATTTATTTTTTTCATAAAGCTTCCTTCCTTTGACCTTTTTGAGTATGGATAAAAATTCTTCTTGATTATGGATTGGTACTACTAAATTATCAAAATTTAGGGTACCACCAAATCCTTCAAGACTTCATTCATGACTCTCATAAAAGTACTAGGTGAATTGGTAAGCCTAAAGGGAATTACTAACCATTCATATAACCCCTCTGTAGTCTGAAAGAATGACTTCCACTCATCACCCTCTTTCATTCTAATCTAATAGTACCCACTCTTCCGGTCAATCTTTGAGAAGTACTTAGCACCACCTAAGAAATCCATTAAGTCTTCTATTCTAGGAATAAGAAATTTATATCTAATAGTTATCCTATTAATATCCCTAGAATCATTGCACATTCTCAACTTACCTCCCTTTTTAGGAGCCGACACCACTAGGACATCTCATGTGCTTATGCTCTTCCTAATCAACCCTTTGTCCAATAGCTCTTGAACCTTCCTTGCTATCTCCTTATTCTACTCTGGTGTCATTTTGTATGCATCCTTGTTTGTGAATGATTCCCCTGGCACAAAGTCAATATGATGAATTATCTCTCTTTGCTGGTAATGTATCTAGAGTCCCTTCACAAATTATGTCTTTGAACTGATCTAGCAACTCTTTCACTTTTGTTGGCATAGGTTCTTGTTTAGGTGTCTCCTCCTCCTTTTGCTTTACTAGAATAGCATAACTAATTTCACCTTTACCTTTCATGTCCATTAAGAACTCTTTACCACTCCTTAGAAGAGTGTTGGAGTCTATCTTCTACATTGTTTCTTATTCTATTTAGGAATGTATCTTATAAGTTACTCCATTCTTCTTGAATGAGTACTTATTCTCCTTCCCATGGTGAACTGCGTCTTTGTCATACTGCCATGGTATGCCAAGAAATAGATGGCATGCATCCATTGGAAAAGCATCACAAAGTATCCTATCTTTATAGTTTCCAATAGTGAACTCAACCCACACTTGTTCATTCACCAATATATTCTGGCCATTATTCAACCAAGTTACCATGTAAGGGCATGCATGAGGAATATTTACCAATTTAAGATTTTGTACTACCTCCTCTGAGATCACATTGTTAGTGGATCTAAAATCAATAATTACCCTACATACTTTACCAAGTATCTTACATTAGACTCTAAAAAGATCCCTTCTCTTCTTGTGTTCATCCTTTGTAGGTGCTTTTATTAGAATCCTCCTAAGCATGAGGTTATCTCCCTTCTCTGAATCTAGACTAATCTTTGATTGCTTGGTCATGTCCTCTTCTTGTACATAGGCAGTCTTCTTCTCTCCTTGTAAAGTTTCTATCTTATCTGGACATCTATAACAAGGGTGACCTAATTGGTCATAATAGTAACACTTCATTGCAAAAAAGTGTGAGCTCCTTCCAAACCCATCTGATCTGCCTCTTCCACCATTGTGAAATCCTCTTCCTCTATTATATCCTCCTCTGTTATAAGACTAATGGTTTTTTTTAGAACCCCTAGAGTCTCCTTGGCTTCTCTTTTCATTGCGCCTTCCACTAGAACCACCTCTATATCCTCCTCTAGATTCTCTACATCTTCCTCTACCCCTTGAGTTAGATTCTTTCTTCTTTCTAAGTTTCTCTTCCACTTTTAGGGCCATTTAAAAACAACTATCAATGGAGTTAGAGTAAAGAGGCTTAGTTCTTCTTTTATATTCCACCTTAATCCATTAAGGTACTGAGCTACCTTGATTCTCTTTGTCTCTTGTACCCTATACCTTAGACAAACCTTCTGGAACACTTATGCATAGGATGGCACATCTAGGTCCTTTTGTCTGAGATTCTACCTTCTCTTATGTATTTGGATATCATAGTCTTCTGGTAGGTAGTTTTCTTTCACCTTAGCCAGCACAACTTTCCAATTTTCTATTGGCTTCTTCCCTTTTTTTCTCTCTTTCTTCTTCCAGAAACTTCCACCAAGTCAATTCTTGTCCTCTTAGTCTTGATTTGGCTATCTTCACCTTCTTAACTTTTGTGATTCCATCACATTCAAAATGGTTCTCCATACCTTCAATCCATTCCATAACCATCTATGCATCCATCTTACCAGAGAACACTATAATGCCTTCTAGGGCCTTTCCACTTAATGCCTTGAGGGCCTTGAGGAATGGTTCCTTAGGTAGATGAGGGTAAGTCTATGGTTCTATCTCCTCTTCAACTTGTTTCTTACCTTTATCTTTATCTTCACTCATCTTTTCCTTCATCTTACTAGCTGTCTCTACAACCTCTACCAACTTCGACCTTATTTCCTCTATAGCTTCTTCAAGAAGCCTAGTTTTGTCTTGCTAATCTGACAAGTCCCTTTCCAATTTTGCATTGGTCACCATGGTGCTTTCTCCTATGGATTCACTTCTCTCTAACATATACTAACCAATTCCCAAGCCTTTCAATGGCTCTGATACCAATTTGATGGGGAGCTCACTCTCAAGAGCACTCTTTCTCCAATCATGACCTCTCCTTGGGCCTTCTTACGGTTCCTATCACCACCCTAGAAAGAGGACAACACTATGATCCTCTATCTCCTTTAGAGCTCTCCACCAACTTCAAACTCTCCTTAAGTCCTTCTCCATCCTTCTATGCACCCAAAGGCTTATTTTAGCACTTTCTCTCCTAATTATCTTTGCCTACAGAGATAGGTTTCCTAACCATCCATAAGTCTCTTTCAACTGATCTTGATCAATTTTGATGCATCTCTCATTTAGGTTTCAAACGGGTCCTAATTTTCAAGGTTTTAGGCTTTGTAGCCATTTAGGCCTAATTAGCCCTCCTACACACTCTAATCTTGGATTTTCTCACAAAACCCCTTAACAACCCTATGAATCAACTATTGATTCTTTATATTACTATTCTAGGCTCTAGACTTTTCTAGGTTTTACACCCCCACCCTGTCTGTACATAGGACTTTCAAGAAAACCCTACTTTTAAGGGTTTTGGGAGCATGTACACCAGTCTATATTATTAGCTTGATCTAGGTGATCTATTCAACTCCTCTGATCATCTCCTGGCATCCAATTATCAATGAATCTCTCCTCTACATGCTCCTACCAATGATTTGGTTCACCCAATCCATTTAGCAAGATTTCTTTCTACTGTCTCATCCAAGCTCCTAACCAGAATGCTCGAGCACTTGCCTAGGGATTCATGTTAAAAGTGCTTCCCCTACACAAAATGACTCCACAAACTATAGTATACATTGTACATGGATTCTCCTACTTTAATCCAAGAGGCCATAAATATTTGACAATGGGAATTCAAGTGGGATGCATATTTACATGACTGACTCAAAACCAGAAAGGGAACCTGAAGAAAAGAAAGAATTTACAAAAGCTTAACCAGTAACACTAAAAAATTAAACCAATTCCACAACAATTATCTACATGCCAAAAAAATTTCTCAATACATTATTTCATCACTTTCAATCAATTAAACAACTGGATCAAAGCTCTGTTACAGAATACAGTCACAAATTCTCCTTTACAATGCTCAGTCCTTACACAATGACAACTAACTGTCAGATTAGGGTTTAAGCTACCTTATATACCTTATTCCCACATTTTTGGATCCTCATGTTGGGATTTGGTCATTATTAAAGCCCTTTCCTAGATTTTAGGAAATGTTGTCATGACAACTTTTCAAAATTAAAAACTTGTCATGAGCAACTTTTACAACTTTTAGCATTTTATCAAACCACCATGCCTAATGACCCAAATTGACTTCAAATCATCATATAAGACCTCCAAATGCCTAAAAACATAAAAATCTAAAATGTAACTCCATTTTGGGATCTCAACCCAAGTTTGACCATTGGGTTGACTTCTTGGGACTTAAACACCTAGATCCTATTTGATCTCATCAACCACTAAACCCTAATCACTCCTAGCTCTAGACACACACAAAACACACTTGGGACTTCATAATTAGTCCTTATTAACTCTGGTGGTTGGCCAACCCAACTTACAAGTCAAAATGATTCCAAGTTCTTTGCAAGACCTTAAGGTTCTCCTACACCACTTGGTCTTCTTCCATCTTGTCTCTTTACTAGATGGTTTGGTCTATCATTCTTTGTTCGAATTGACTCTCTTCAGTGTAGTAAAAAAATTTTCAAGTGAACTTGTAGATTATGGATCTGGTCTCTTTGTTTTTCTAGATGAGGATACAACAATGGTAGTGCTAGGAGTAACAGCATTAACTTCAATTGGTTCCTCTATTACCTTATACTTCTCTTCCTCTTCCAAGTACTTCCTCCTTTTCTCTATCAAATTTTGAACTGGAATACAAAATATTAATGCAATATGTTCAACTCCGTTTCTTACTTTCCTCTCTCTGCTAGGTCTATTTACCTCTGAGTCTAGTTTTAGTGTCTTTACTTTGTATGTATGAAACCTTTCTTCATTAGGATCAAAATTCCTTTTCAACAAATCTTGTGCATGAGCATCAAGAACAATAGCATCAACTTCATAAACCATCGACATAACCCAATAATTTATAGGTTGAGATTCTTTAATCAAAAAATCATTTGTCTCAACCATGAAACATATTGTATTTTCTGACTTATCAACCATGTATTTAGGAATTTTTTTCCTCAAATGGCTTTTCTCTTGTAAACTCTTAAATACAAGTCTCTAATTTTTAGTAGGTTTGTTAGTGTTCCATTGAGTATTGCCAACACTAGCAAATTCATTCATGAAGTAGAAGAAAATATACTAATAAAAGAGCCATACTAGAATATTTTCATTGTGTTTTTCTTTATCTTAGCAAGGTTCTTCAATAAATAATTTCTTAAAGGTTCACAAATATCATACTCATAATTCTCCTTAACCATTCTATATGATGTATATATAAAATGGCTAGAAACTAATTTTTCTCTACTTAAATGATAAATCTTGTAGCCCAATACTATATCAGAAAACCTGATATTAGGTTGTATGATGTCATTTACTATCATTTCTCTCTTATCTCATTGTGCACCAGTAAGATTAATGACCAAATTATTCTTGATAGACTTAACTGCAAGTACTTCACTAGACACAATGAAGCCAGTAATTATCTCAATAACCCCTTTAGTGATCCTATAGGGTTTATGTAGCCACATAAACTAATCATGTATTCTACTTAAGACATATCTTATCCAGTCATTCTCATCAAAATTAATGAATTTCATGACCTGTCCTATCTTATTCTTCTCTAAGACCTTATAGACATATTTTAGATTTTATTTCAAAGAAAAATCTCATATATCTAATGGATCATATAGTTTCCTATCTCATCCAAATTATAGTGAATGTATTCCCTAATATCCTCTCAGTGAATCATGTCGCATGGAACAAACAAAAAAACACCTAGGGGACCATCTTATAGTGATTTATTAGGATGTGTTTTAAATTTTTCCTTGAGACATTCGGTAATATCTACAATCTAAGGCTTGTGCATTATTCAAAGTGCAAAAAAACAAAACTACGATTAAATAGTCGTTTCCATAGAAAGAAGGATTTAATTATCAAATTTATGCAAATAAATTTAGGTCTTACTCAAATCTCCTTCAATATCTCTACAAATACTTTCTCTTATTTGCAATGTGAATAATGAGGTGTTGAAATTCCATTTTGATCCCTCACACATCTAAAATATAGATGTAATTAATACACCGTACCCTAGCTTTTGTTAGGTTTTCAAATTGTGATACAAAAATCCTTCTACGATTCTTGAAACTTGCATAGATTCCTTCAAGGTTGATTGGATCATGTTTTGAAAACCTAGATAGATCTGAATATGACATTCACATCTAGATATCACTTTCCTTCATGGGTTTTTGATGTGCACAGAAGTCTTGTTGCTGCTACAGAACCAGCTTGGCTTTGTTCTGAGATCTTTCTCCTAGATCCCTTAGGGTGTTCACAACCCTAACTAAGGTAAGTCACTCTCAATTTTACTTCCTCTTCAAGACTCAGTCCCCATCAAAATACTTTTCATCTCCTCCTTTCTGAACCTACACAAATAGATTTGTTCAACCAATGTTTTTAGAACATTGCTTTCATTCTCTTCCCTAGCCAGACTATTACCAAGCTCTCCTAGGGTAAGGTCTCCAGACTCTTTGTTGTTGCTTCTCCTATAGAAAACAAAAAGGAAACTATGTACAAGGTCTCCTCTCAAGATCCATCCCAACACATGACTCTCACCATGGGTTCAGGAATCTCGAGGGGCCATTACTGCTTACAACCCAGAATGGGTGAAGAACTAAAAACTTACAAAACAAAAAATAAAGTAACTAATCTACTTGCATGCACAAGAAACCACAAACAAACTTGATATTCTCTAAACACAAAGTCTGCAACTTCTCATTACTAGAAACAAAACAAAATAGTACAATAATATGCAAATCTCTAACTTTCTTGTAGCTTCTCTTCTTCTATAATCTCTACTTTCTAGATCTCCAAAATGAATTCTTTTGGATGTTATTAGTAACCATCCTCTCATAGGAAACAACCCTAACAGTCCACTCCTTTGCAAGAATCTCTTCAAGAATCGTTACACTAACCATACTGTCCATAAAAGACAAGATCTTCTTTTCACAGGCCGTTACGACTCAATATTGCCGAGCAACAGTAATGCAAGCCAAGCACCAGTCGCAATCAGTGTTTGTCGAGAAGCAGTGTTAGCTGAGTTGCACTATTAGCCGAGCTAAAGTGGTAGCCAAGCTACAGTGTTAGCCGAGCTGAAGTGTTATCCAAGCAACAGTGTTAGCTGAGCTACAAAGCAATGTAGGCCGAGGTACTAGGCAATGTAGACTGAGCTACTAGGCACTAGTGTAGGCCAAGTGCCAGTGATACCAAGAAGCTTATCCAAGGTTCCCAATGCCTTGGTTGGATTTCTAGAGGCTCACAAACTACCTCACACACACATAACTAAAGGAAACAAACTAAGAAACCTATCTATACATGGATTAACCTAGTCATATCCATCTTAGGGAAATAAAACAAATGACCTTCTAAGGTTCACACACACTCTCCTAACTTGGCTAGAGTCAGTACATGCCAGAAATAAAGAGCTAAGGGTTTGAGTTAGGTGTGCTCTTGCACCATACTCCCCAAGACAAAAGAAAGGTTAATCCATGCTTGGATTGAGGATGTTTGGATCAATGCCCAACCTCTTGAAGTATGTTTCTCTGATCCAAGTAGCATCAACATCTTCTTTGCCATGCCATTTAACAAGGTGCTCCATATAGTCTCTGCTCCTAGTCTTCTTATAGACCCTTGAGTCTAGTATCTTTTTAGCTATAATAGATTGAGTAGGGGTTAATTTCATATATTTTACCTCTTTTATTACCTCTTGAAGGTTCTGATTAGCATCTTGAATTGGTCCTTTGTATGCTATCAAATCTGCAATGTTGAAAACTGGTGACAACCCAAAGTCTTCAGGAAGCTCCACCTTGTATGCATTTTTTCCATACTTTGCAAGTATCTTACATGGACCTAGCCTCTTCATTTGTAGCTGGTGAGGAACACCTTTTTGCAGCTTATGTTTGTTCAAGTGTACCATCACAAAGTCTCCAATCTAAAACTGAACATCCCTCTTTCTTGCATCCACTTTTTGATTTACCTTATCAACATTCTTAATCAAGTTCTTTCTCACACTTTCATGTACTTCCCTCATTGATTAAGAAAATTCCTCAGAATATCCACTACCATGCATTCCCTCCTTCAATTATTTAAGCTCAAAAATCCATCTTGGGTGAAAACCTTAAACTATTTCAAAAGGACTCTTACTAGTTGATCTGTTCACTGTATCATTGTATGCATATTCAACTTGTCCAATGAGTTGGTCCCATGCTTGACCATACTCCTTTGTGAGACATCTCAGCAAGTTACCGAGACTCCTATTGACTACCTCTATTTTTCCATTTGTCTGTGGATGATATGTAGATCCAAAAGACAAGTTAGTACCCAGCCTTTGCCATAAGGTCTTCCAAAAATGGCTCATGAATTTTCTGTCTCTATCTGAAAAAATACTCAGTGGGAGTCCATGTATCCTCACCACTCCACTAAAAAACAACTATGTAATGTTACAAGCATCATGAATGGTCTTACAAGGTATAAAATGTGCCATCTTGCTAAATCTGTCTATAACAACATAAATACTGTCATATCCCTACCTTGTTCTTGGAAAATAGACTACAAAATCCATGCTTATGCATTCCCATGGTCTAGTTGGGATTGGAAGTGACTGATAAAGACCTGCATTAGAAGATGTGCCCTTTTCTTTTTGACACACTACACAACTCTCAACATACTGTCTAACATCTCTATTCATTCTAGGCCAAAAATAGAACCTAGTGACTAGCTCTTGAGTCTTACTGACTCCAAAATGACCAATAAGTGCTCCATTATTTTTTTCTTGGATCAAATTCTCTCTCATAGACCCTTTAGGAACACAAATTTGACCTCCTTTAAACAATAAATCATTTTGCAAATTCTATTCAGAAAAATCACTATGAAAGTTGTTTTCGAACTCTTTGCATACCTTGTAGATTTGGGAAAAATCTTCATCTTCAACATATAGGTCTTCAAAGCTATCAATTCCTATGATTTTTAGCTGAAATTCTTGGACTGTGAGCAGCCTTCTTCTCAAAGCATCAACAACCTTATTCTGTACTCCCTTTTTATTCTTGATATTGAAACTGTAGGCTTGTAGATACTCCACCCATTTCATGTGTTTGCTGCTAAGTTTATCTTGAGAGTTAAGGAAGATGAGATCTTGGTTATCAGTATATATTATGAACTCCTTTGGCAACAAGTAGTGCCTCCACTTCTTGAGTGCTTGGACTAGAGCATACAACTCTAAGTCATAAGAAGAGTACTTCTTCTTTGCATCATTTAGCTTCTCACTATGGAAAGCTACT
>MU227277.1:130806-168225 GCA_018584345.1 Thuja plicata
TATATATATATATATATATTGAAGCCTAAACCCCTTCAATTCTAAAGTAAATCAATTGATAAACAATCCACACCGATTGTTGGATATCGGTTTGTTATATCTAAACTCATTAATACAATTATTGATTAGTAGTATCACGTTCATTTTGACTAGAAATGGTCATCATAAATTCTACCTGGGTTAACAGGTATTAAATTGAAAAGTAATATATGTCATTATACTTGTATTCCAATTTATATTATTCTATCACGATACTCTAAAATAAATAGGACTAAATTTTTTAAGTAAAATCTTTTAACAAAGAACCCTAAATTTTACTAGTATCCATATAAATAAAATCTAACTAAGCATCATCACTCCTATACATCCATGCTTATAAATAGCTCAAAAGAATTTGTAAATATTAAATCCACTACCTTTACCTCTTTACCTCAAAAATTAAATATAGAATAATGATATTGTAAATCTCATTAACTTAATATCAATTGATGTATATTATGTGGAAGTTCATCATTTGTATCAAAGGTATAATAAGAAATTTTGATATGATTAATGTGTATGCACAATATTATTTTCGCATAAACTACCTAATCAATCGATACTTATGTAACTATCGAGCTTGTAGGGTTAGGAATAGAAATAAGACCCAGTTTAGGGAAATGAGTTAAAAAGGGATTAAACTCTATTCCTTGACAAATATGACTGTTGGAGGTTGATAAAAACTGAATGATAAATTAACTTTGAGCTTGATGATATTCACTAATTAGATTAAAAATATAATCATTGATTAATTTATCACAGTCACCTTTTCCCAAGGGAACGTTATCCCCGACTTGGATGATAGATCCAACTTATAAAATCATACCTAAACAAAAAGAGCCTAGGTTAATATAGATCCTAAAAATAAATAAATAAATAAATAGTTATAAAAGTATGAAACTATCATTGAGTAATATATGGAAAGATAAAGATTCATCATGAATATCTTTATATTATACATAAGACATGTACAAAAATATAATAAAATCATCTCGATATCATGGTGCAAGGAAGGATAAATCACATATAAAAAATGATAAGGTCTTTATTAAATAATATCTTTAAAAAGTAAGATCTTATATTTTAGGTAGTGTACTACCTTGAGAGAGTGGAGAGACTAAGAAATATCTCATCATGAATACTAATATATTCTTAACAATAAGACAGTATAAACTATTGAATTATTCAATCTTATAAAATCATATACCAAACTGTTCATCCTTGTTATCACTGTCTAAAATAACTAAACTTTGGTGTTAATTTCTTGGATTTCAATCAATAATGGCTTAATCATAATGAACATGTCATGTTATAAAAATGCCCCTGAATTTGCCTCATATATTATCTAGGCTAGGGGACAATAGGCACAAACCAAATCCATTGGGGGGGGTATATTTTTAATGAACTTTATTGATGATTTCAGCCGTAAGACGTGGGTTTATTTTTTGAAGCATAAATCAAAGGTATTTGATAGGATTTTATTATTTAAGGCCCAGGCCACAAAATAAAGTGGACATTGTGTTAAACTCCTAAGGTTATATAGAGAGGGGGAGTATACATCCAAATATTTTATAAATTGTTATAGGAAAAATGGCATAAAGAAGGAGCTTACAACCAGTTATACTCTATAGAAAAAAGGAATGCTTTAGAGGGAAAATAGCACTATTGTTGAAATGGAAAGGAGTATGATGAAATAAAAAGGACTCCAAACTATATATTGGGGATAAGTTGTAACAAATATGAAATATTTGATAAATAAAATCCTTACAAATTCATTCCTTGACAAGTTTCCATTGGAAGCATGAGCAAAGCATAGATGGACAGTTTAACACTTGAGAGTGTTTGGGTGTGTAGCATATGCACACATGTGAAAAGAGAAAAGGAAAAATTTGGATAACAAGAATGTGAAGTGTGTCTTAACATGGTATAGTCTTGAATCAACAAGTTATAGATTATATAACCCGGTCACCAAGAAGGTCATTACTTCAAGAGATGTGGAGTTCGTTGAGAACGAGTCATTGGATGGCTTGGTGGAAAAATCTTCAAGCGCTTCTAGTAAATTTCCCATTTTTTATGAAGATGAGTATGATGATTATCAAGATGATGCAGTAACAGATAGAGAGAGCTCGAAAAAACTCCTGATGGTTCCTGATAGAAATAGGCAGAAATTTACGTAGCAAAAGATAACTAGAGAATCAACTCTTGACAGCAATAGGAAGCTTCATATTAGTAGAGAGAGAGAGTTGTAGACAGCTCCAAATAACTCTTGAATGAGCCTACACAAGACAACAGCAATGATAGTGAGAGTTATGACCCCACTCTCACCTCCCTAATGCCAAGAAAGACCAATATTTTAAGGGAGATATACCAAGATGAAAGGTATAAAGAAGATTTTGATTAAAACATTAATTTTACATTATTTTATCATAGTGGTCCTATTTAGTTGGAGGGTGTTGTGAAATAATAGAAATGACATTAGTGGATGAATGAAGAAATAGACAAAATAGAAATAAATAGTACATGAGAGCTATCTATGTTGCCTCCCAACGAGCAAGTTATTAGTGTTAAATGGGTCTACAAGACATGGTGCAATGCTGATGGAAAATAAGATATGCATAAGGAATGATTAGTGGTCAAAGGATAAAAATAGAAATTTGGGAGAGATTTTGATGAGACATATGCTTCTTTTATAAGGATGTAAACTGTGTATTTTTTCAAATTAATTGTAGTCGAACACAAGTGGAAGGTAATTCAAATGGACATGAAGTTGGCCTTCCTTAATGGAGATTTGAAAGAAGAGGTATATGTGGATTGGGCATGTGTAGGCTGAATAATTATCTTCATGGGATGAAGCAAGCTCCAAGGGAATAGTAAAACAAGATTGACTAATTTTTTATGAGCAATGGCTCTAGCATAGGAGCTTCACTTAGCGAACCTATATCATAGCACATGTGTTCATGGCATACTAAATAATCCCCCTATTTTTAAAAATATTACCCCAAACACCCTTTTTTCATCTCCCTTCAATACCCCTCAAATACCCCACAACCCTATTTTCCTATATAAACCCACACCCCCCATTCCAAAAAAAACCCTTCCCCCCTCTTTAGGTAGTATGTTGCCCCATTTTTTGCCCATTTTAAACCCCCCACCTCCCCAATATAAATCCACATGATAGTGCCTTTCTCCTTTAGTGAAGACCATGTGGACTTTAGCAAAAGAGATGGTGAGACCACTCTTTACATCAAGGCATCTGATAGTAAAATTATAATTGTTGTCTTATATCTAGATAATTTAGTTTTTTGTGGGGATGATGATTTCCTCATTTCTAATTTTAAAAAGACCATAAAAATTGAGTTTGAGATGTAAGACTTAGGTCTCTTGAGGTATTTTCTAAGCATAAAAGTAAAATAAATGCATGATGGGTTTTTTATCACTCAAGAAAAATATGCAAATCAGATCTTAGAGAGATTTAGAATAAAGAACACAAAATCTCATGGGATTCTAAGAAGAAAACCACAACTCCTTCATCAACAATAGAGGCTGAGTTTGTAGCATAAAATATAACAGCATGTCAAGCTATTTGGCTGAGAAGGATCTTGGTAGACTTGAAGGAAGAACAAGAGGATGGAATGACAATATTTTCTCAATAGCTTTGACAAAAAAATCTTTCATTTCCTAGAAGAAGCAAGCACATTGAAACCATGTATCATTTTATTAGAGAATTAATTGAGAAAAGTGAAATTAAAATGGAATTTTTTAGGTCTGAGAAATAACTAACACACATATTCACCAAACCATTGGACATTGAAAATTGTGTTTGTCTAAGGAGAAATATTGGCGTAATTTTTTTGGATCAGATTTGATCTTGTTTGTAAGCTAAGGATAAAAGGGGAGTCTTGTATTTTTGAATTCTCTTGAGCCTCTACAGTGCCATCTACCTGTTACGAGCTCCCAACCAAGATTAAATGCATCTAAAAGGAATGCGCATTCATTGGGAATTCTATCCCTAATCAGCTCGTGATGTGAGAAGAGAAAGTGCAGCCCTAACATTTAAATGTAATTAATTCGGTAAGTGAATCTGAATTTTAAATTGTTGGGGGAATTTGTATAACAAAAACGGGGAATGTTTTTTCTAGATTTAGAAATTATAGAAGAATTTTTTATGTGTAGTAGCAACAGAGAATATATTTTATGCTCTATATAATTCAGAGAATTTTATGATGTTAACAATAATGTATTTTATCTATTGAGCATTAATTGTTCCAGTTAGTTGTAAGAGCTTTGCGTAGATCTAGATTGTTTCTTTGTTGTAGCTCAAGATTGGTGTTGTTAGTTTGTAATCAATAGGTTTTTTTTCTAAGTTTTTTTTAATAGTCATTTCTAGATTTAATAGGAAGAAAGAAATAATCTTGCATCTCTCTAGTTATGTTTTTTAGAAATAATCTTGCATCTCTCTATTTATGTTTTTTATTGTCTCCATTTGGTACTCTGTTATGCATTCATAGTGATAGGGAAAATTATAGTTTGCAAGATCTATGGTCTACCTTAATTTAGGGATTCTAGTTTCTTTATAGGTAGATTAAATATGAGTTATAAGGGGATTGCAACTACAATTTATTTTCTCATTGGGTCCACCTGAGTTTTGAGGTTGTCTTTTAGAAAATGGCTAAGGACTTCCTTGAATATGGAGTAGTTTAAAGGTTTTCTCAGATTGTTTAGGATGGGAATTATATGGTGTTATGAGTTGGAACTCTAGCTTGATTTAAATGCCTACAAATTTGATGGGAAATTGACAAGTACACTAAATGTGACTGAGCAAACTAAGTCTCATGTTCTCAATGTCATTCATATGGTGATCAAGGATGGATCTATCTATTTGCACCTCCTAGATTCAAAACGGGTAAGAGATTATACCTAGAATACAGTACTTGAAATGTATGTTTTCTAATTTTTTTTCCATTTGGGTGAAATATCGGGTTAGTTTATGGGACAACCATTAAATTGGGATTTTTTAGATGCTAAGATTAAGGTGTGATTTTTCTAGATTATAAAAATAGGTTATATTGTATGTTTAGGTCGCTAGGAAACCTTAAGGTTTTTCAATGTAATAATTTCCCAACATTAAAATTTGAAATTAACATGTAGGTTACATCTAACTTGTCATTTTTTATGGTAGATGTAGGTTACTTACAACCAGGATTTTTGTCTAATGAAATAAAGGAGGGGTGAAAATTTATTCAAACTGAAAGAGAAACAAGAACAAACAAAGAAAGAGCATCAAATAGCCCTATCAAGATCAACCAAGTGATCAAATTGATGGGACAAGCCCATCGGGAGTTGAGTCTTATCAACAATGTTCTAATTACACATATGGTCAGAAGCCCACTTCGCCAAACAATCAGCAACACTATTCCATTCCCTGGGAATATGAGTGAAAGTAACAGAATCCAAAGAAGTACACAAATTATGAATCCGGTCTACAATAAAAGCTAACTTCCAACTAACAACTTCAAAATGTTGCCGAGTCAATAGACGTATCACCACTTGAGAGTCATATTCACAGATAAGCCTTCTCCAACCAAGGTCACAAGCATTCTTCACGGCATACAAAATAGCCATGGCCTCCATCAGGTTGTTAGTGTGATGACCTTTATAAATTGAAAATAGAAATTGAACATCCCTCGTACTATCTCTGCCAACACCACCAATACCAGCAGGGCCTGGATTACCCTTGAAAGACCCATCCGTGTTGATTTTAAGAATACCCTACGGAGGGGCACTCCACTTCCCCACCCTATTTATCTTTCGCAAGGGATGTCTACACATCTTTCTTAGTAGTTTTCCATGTGAGAGGGGAATATTCAGGTGATTATTGAAAATATCCTCCCCTAGTTCCATGGCCTCAGAAGTGTCACATTTTGCAGAAACAGTCCCCCAAAGAATGGAGAATTTTCCACCATAAGTGAGGAACCTCCAAAAAATCATCCTTAAAGATACGACGGTTCCTCTCCAACCAGATATGCCAAATAATAAAGGAGGGTCCAAGAGTCTAGGAAACTTGAAGAAATGAAGTCTTCACAGGAGCCTTATCCTAGCGAGCAAAGAATTTTGCCAGTGAGGAAACATGCCAACAGGATTGGTTCCACACATTCCACCAAGAGTGCCAAATATGTCTAGTGAAAGAGCATTGGAAAAAGAGATGAGAGATATGTTCTTCACTAGTCTGGCATAGAACACACATTGAGGGTCCATGGAAGCAACACTTGCATAAATTATCCCATGTAAGGCACCGGCTATGGACCACCAACCACATAAAAAAATTGCATTTGGGCCAGGAAAACTTGTACCAAACTTGCTTCCACCAAGGCACCTGGATGTCCCCCAATGTCTGCCTAAGAAGCTCAGCATATCTTGCAGACACTGAAAATTTCCCTGACAAATCCTCGCTGTCCCAAGCAAGAACATCATTACCAACCAAAGTAGTACACTCACGAGACTACAAAATCTGAAACAACTCCTTCCTATTCTCCTCAGATCCTCTTGGAGGCCATTTAGAAGGGTGTTTCCAACGAAAGGAAGGAGCCAAACCTCTAACACACCCTATCTTATAAAAATCAATTGTGTCCCAACCAGCACTAAAAATTTTATAGAGGGCATGGAGCTATGGATGAGTGGAAACGATAGGAGGGTGCCCATCCCAAGATTCAAGCCAAAATAAAGCTTGTGATCCCGAATGACAAATCCAAAAGAGACCATCTTTAACCAACTGAGCTCCAAACTTTAGCGCATTCCAAATCATGGATCCTCTCCCTTCCAGAGGAAAGCGGTGAACTTCAACCACATCAATATCTGGAAAATACTTATGGGTGAGAATACGAGCCAAAAGTTGATGCTGGTTAGTACACCAATGCCAATAAAGTTTTGAAGTGAGAACCTGTCCATTTAAAATAGCTGATCATAGGCCAACGCCACCCTCCTTCTGAGGTCTACACACTATTTCCCATTTAACCAGACTCCATTTAGAAGTTGAAAGGTTCCCACTCCAAAGGAATTGATGGGACATAGCATCAAATTCTTGAAGAAAATACATAGGAGCAGCCTGAACAAAACTCCTGTAAATAGGAAGGGCTTGAATAACTGACATTAACAGAGTCAGGCGAGCAGAAGTTGATAGCCATCGATGAGTCCAATGGTTAACCTTTTGTCGTAGCTTATCAAGCAAAACTTGCCAGGAAGATCTAGGATGCCTACCAACAGTAAGAGGAATACCCAAATAAACAAAGGGAAGAGACCCAATTTGAAACCTCAAAATAGCAGCGATACACCTCTGAATAGCCTTGGGAGTATTGAAGAAAAAAATGGAGGATTTGTTCTCATTAACTTTTTGACCTGAAGTTACAAGATACACATCCAAAGCATACCTAAAAGAAGTAGCTTCCTGAAGACGGGGCCTATCCCATAAATGAAGTATCATCCACAAACTGAAGATGTGAAAGAGGAGGCAAGCCAGCACCCCATTTCCACCCATGAATCAAACCCTGGTGAGCATGAAGCTTAAGAAAGTGGCCCAAACCCTCAACCAGAATGATAAAGAGGTAAGGCGAAATAGGGTCCCCTTGGCGAAGTCCTCTAGAGGCACCAAAGCGCTCTGAAGGAACACCATTCCCAAGAACAAAAAAAGAAGCTGAAGAAACACAAATCATAATCCAGTTCACCCACTGTTGGCAGAAACCAAAGGCCAAGAGGATCTTTTGGAGAAAACTCCATTTGACTCTGTCATAAGCCTTAGCCATATCCAAGTTAATGAACATAGCTCTCTCTTTTGATGTATTCATAGAGTGAATAACTTCAGAAGCAATAACAATACCATCAAGAATTTGCTTACCAGCCACAAAACTGCCTTGTTCCTCTGAAATCACAGCTGGGAGGCATGTCTTGAGTCTTTCAGCAATCAATTTGGTGATAATTTTGTCTAATGTTTGTCTATGCCCTTCAAGCAATTTTTCAAGATTGTAAATTGTCTTCATAATGCACATAGTAGTACGAGTTTGAAATTCAAATGTTGAACCATAGGGAAGGCACGTGAACTATCAGATAGAGTGCTTCACAAAGATGTGTTTTATGTAGACTGTAATTATCTTAGGCTATTCACAGAATGGATTTGTGAAACCTATGCATAAGGTTTTTTCAGTAAGGGAAGAGATAAAATCATCAATAGATAGTTGTACTTCTTTAAATTATTTTGGATAGTAAGGAATGGTGGAGAAATTTGTAATCAATTTATGTATAATGTCTTGTGCACAAACAATGACCACTTAAGGTAAGGGCTGCCAGATTAGTTAAAATTTCAATATTGCCATTTCTTTCTAGGGATGGGTTCTTCTACTATGAATCATAAGAAATATTCTTCTCATTTTAGATAAATTCAATTCTTCAAAGTTTGAAACAAGATGATCAAAGTATTATGCTTTTAGAAATCATATCAAATGGAATTCAAGTGGAGTTTCTAAAACTAGCTAGTCCAACGCTGAAAATAAGAACTGGAAAAATGTACTAGATATTGCGAATTTGATCCATAGAATTTTGTCTCCTTAAAGTTATGTGGAATATTTAGTAATTTGACTTATCTAGCATTTTGTTTTGTTCAATCCTATATTATTATTTGGAGGGCTAATCTGTGGTGAAGTTTGTTTTCACAAGAATTGCCATGAATTTCCCATTTATCAAAGGTTAGGATAATCAAACTCTTTATCAAATAGACTTGATACGATCATAAATTCTACCTTACCACATACTACATCAAGTAATTATCATTTAAATGTGAAGATATGATGTTTGCAATGAAATCAAAGTTTACAGAGAGGAATCCATAGGAATGTCCTTATCAATTTATTGAATTCATCTGGTCTCTCCAACAGTGTAGCATGTCCACCTTCCTTTAACACCGCTAACTTGGCCTTCTCACCGAAATAACTACAAACTGATACCTTGTTTAACCCTCAACTAGCTTATTACGAGCACAGTAATGACCTATTTCTATTAATAGTACAAGTGCATGATAGCGTATAGAAAACCAAAGAGGAAACATTACTTTTTCAATCTATTCCCTAGAAAAATATACTATCCCTACAATGGTTGGTCCACAAATGAAAGATTAGTTGGATACATTGCAAGTTTAAATTAATTTAAATTTGAATTTAAAGGAATTAGTGTGTTCATGGTGATCGATTGTTCCGACTCTCAATCCCCGCCTTACTTCTGTACTTTTACTGTTTTTTTTTGCAACAACACTACTAAAAATGTTTCCACATCACCATCTGAATTTGTAGCTTCTTGTTAAAAAAAATTATTTGTGTTGGGAAGAAGGATAAGAGAAGGCAAAGTAGGTGAGATGCTTCACATCCTCCTCCTCTTCATTCGGTGAGGAATGGTGTAATCGGGGGGTCAGAGTGGCATGCGAATGACCATGAGGAATTATAATATTTGCGCTTCTAAACACAACACCTCTGCAATGCCTTTCAAGCATGCCATTAGGTCAGGGGTTTGAAATGTGAGAAGATCAGAGGAGCCTAGGCAAGTTGTAAACAAAAAGGAAGAATATCAAAGTCTCAGTCTCAGGTGGTCTACTTCTTCTTCACCGTCCTCCACCAATAATACCAATTTTAAGTCCACTTCCTCTATTGCATGCATCATTATTAAAAATTCATGACTTTTATAATTAAGAAAATTTCTTGAATCATGTGCAAAAATGGAAGCTTAAATTACGTATGAAAATGGGAGCTTTGGAACAGGGTACCGACGTCCATAAAAGCAGGAAAGATGGAAAAAATTTCAAATGTCCATAGCCATGACACATGAACTATCAGATTGAGTACTTCAGAAAATTATGTTTAATGTAGACTGTGATTATTTTTGGAAATGTGGAACCGTAGGCAAGGCACGTGATCTATCTGATAGACTGCTTCACAAAGATGTCTTTTATGTAGACTTTAATGATTTTATGCTATGCACATAATGGATTTGATGAAAAGGCTTTAGAAACTATGAAGGAAATGAAATTGTTATGCCTAAAGCCAACTTCCACAACCTTCAATAGCGTCCTTCTAACTCTTTCACCAAATACACCTAAACTCCAAAAAATCATTTATATTTACATTTGGTGTGGCTTCAATAGGGGTCAACTATACCAGACAGTATGAGGATTTGGAGGCATAAAATTTATTCACATGTTGAGATTCACTGTTCAACTGGCAGATCCAGATGGCAGCATCACTCTACTTTAGGTTGCTATCATGATTGGTACGCTCTAATTTGATACATTATTCCTACTAGATCAACCCGCCTTTCCTGTACTTAGTAGGAACTATGCTTTCCTACAGCTCTTGTTTAAATTTAATCTTATGACGTGACAAAGAAGTGATGTCAGAATTATTTCTATAATAGAATATCACGTTCTTTGTTTTTTTTTAAGGAAAAAAGAAAAAATGGTTCTATAATTTATCCTATAAGCTAGTTAGGAAAGTTCATGTGATTTTGTTTTATTAAAATAGAATGAATATTTACTTCTCTTTTTTATCTTATAAGTTAGAAAATAGTAATAGAATTATGATTTTTTTTATTTGATTCTATAGATTAGTTAATAAGTCATAACACAAAGATTCTACCTTATAAATGATTTTCTTACAAAAAAATAGTAGAATGGTTGTTTTGTTTTATTTTATTTTATAAAGTATTGACGAAGTGATAATCTAAATATTCTCATTTCAAAATGTGAGATTGGTTTCTTAAAAGTACCATGAAGAATTATTTCATAAAACTCTCAATAAAAATTATCATCATTTCCATTTTGTTACATGAATTTATTTTTTAATTATGTATTCTACTTTTTATTTATAATCAAATCTTATAATTTTGTATATATTACATAATGGTCTAATATATAATGTTTTTTATTAGGATGACAGAAAGTGAACCCGGGACCCAGATGACAGTTGTCACATTACAACTCAGACTAGAAAACCATACTTTGGGCCATTACAACCTGAAGCCACAAAAACCATCACAACCTGAAGCCACAAAAACCATCAATAGGGAAAATTAATCAAAAAAATCTATTCAATGCTATCAACTATCCCTAATCTAACACCAGAATCATTTTTATACATGTGCTATTGTCTATTTCTTCTAAGTAAAGCAAAATAACTTCTGCTTCCTAATGGAAAGAATCACACTGTTCAAGTTCCTACTAATAACACCACAACAAATAATAAATAAAACATAAATTTTGACGAGTTCAACCATAATCATATCAGAAATATAGCTAGAACTACTGAAAGATAAATTAATAATCGTTTGGAATTAGGAATAGTCTGCAAATCCTTTAAGAAAACATTTAAGATCCGTCTGCCAGTCTTCGGTATCAGCTCTGTTAGATTCCTTGTTGCCCTTGTTATCCTGCTTTTTCTTCTTTGCACTCTTCCAAATCCTTCTTTTTACCATAGCCACTCCAAAGACAGTGTTCCTCATTATGATGTTCATCAACCTATACAGAGTGGAGATAGCAACATTGTACTGCTCTTTAGAAACAATAGGGGTAATAAAATTTTAAAGAGAATAATTCTTTTCTCGAGGTCATTAATATGTTCCTAGATGTCATTATCCTTGTCATGGTCCAGGTTACGCGTAGGGGTTCAACATGCAGCCCCACTTCAAGAAGAATAGGGAAAGTACACACCATATTCATCATTTCTGCTAAGTCATCAAGGTTCACAGTGATCTTTGTGAATTTCTCTTGTTTAGTATCTTCCAACTCTTTAGTCTCTTTAACATAATCCTTATCATTTGAGTTTTTCATCTGTTCACTTTCATCAGGTTGTACTCAAATCCATTTTAGGGACCACTTCCTCTTCAATATTTTTCCCCTTAGTGTCTTTTATATTCCTCAAGTGAGCCGACCTACGATCTCCACAAATCATGTCATACTTCTTATTCGTAGAGCTATCCACCTTCTAGCCTTCCTAAGAATTAGTACCTTGCGACTTATCCTCTTTATCCACATCAATGATGTTATTTTTAGCTCCAGATTTAGTTTTTTCAATATTAGTAGGGGTGTAGGAGGGTTATATTTATTTTATGTGGATTTTCTTTTAGTTGAGGTAGTATCAAGGATGGTTTCTTATAAAGATAACTCAAGAATAAATGGAGGAGGGGTTTTGCTAATTTATTTTCTCTTTGGCTTAGGGTTCAAAATTTCAAGGAGAGGGCTTATTCTTAAGAGTTCAATTTTAACCGTACTCGAAGGGGGTTCCCTAATTTGTTGGCCTTATATTTGGGGATAGGTAATGCACTAACTACTCGAGGGAGAATTTCCAACCAAAAATTGATACAACACATAGTTCAATCCCTGGTGTATGGGATGGGACTCACCCTTAGCAATGTTATTACTCATTGAAGAGAAGAAAATAAGGAGCATCAATTTTATCTCGATGTCCTACATGGTTTAGAATGAGAAAATGGTAACCAAGAAAATTAATGAAATGTCCCTCTAACATAAAGTATTTTATCACATATATGAAGACCAAAGAATAAGGAGGGGGGAGGGAAGAGTGATGATACCCATTACCATGCACCACAATCACAGATTTGTCAACCTTATCAAATATTTTATCCTAGTGCTCTTCCTCTCAACTTTTATCCTTCACTCTTGAGCCCCATAGCCTCAATAATTAGCTCCGGCGTAAGAGAAATATTAATGCTTCTAATAGCCACATCTCCCTTTCTCCATGAATTAAAAAATTTTATCGAGAGGGTAGTATTAAAACCCTTCATAGCTTTAATGTAATTGGAGAACCCAACTTTACTAAACTCGTTGAGTAATTCACTCTTCTTGATTAACTCCTTATAGTTCCTTGAATCTACCTTCTTCAAAGACATGACCATGATTATGACTTCATTGAAGCTGATTTGGGTCTCTTTCGTTGTCATTTAAGTAAGCCCCATATGTCTAAAAATGCAATAAAATAGGAAATCCTTTCTTTGTCTCTTTCTATAAAAATGCGGAAGCTTCTTGAAGAATGAAATATGCTCATTTCGAACTAAACCACTGTGATTTATAGAATCACTATTAATAATGATACAAGTGTCCATACTACTAAATAAATTTGAAGTTATTTGAAGTGACATTTGCCTTTTTCAAGGGGATGCATATATTATGATTATCTATGCTATAAGCTTTATCAGCAAAAATGATATCCATATAATTAAAATAAATATCTAAGTTCCTTATAAATATATTTTTATATCATCTCAACTTGACCCAATTGCAATGTCATTGATGACCCTTGCAAGAAAATTCCACCCCAATATTTTCACCTTCTCTTTATCAGACTAATGTCTCACGATCCATCTTTGATTTTTAATATCCATATTAGTAATATATTTCAGATATCCTTTCTTTATTAAAATAGTGACTACATTCTTCCTTACTTTAACTTAATTATTTTGAACATGTCCATTTCCATGGAAACATTTAAAACCATGTGATATCTAATAAAAAATTGAGGGGCAAATACACTTCTCCCTCATTTTCTACAACTTAACACAGTTATTAAAATGTGAAATTCCTTGAATGATCATTAGACGACCAATACAAATATACACCTTCCATAAAACTTGGAGCATCAAGCAACTAATATTTTTTTCTTTCTTTGGAAAGAATCTCTTTTAGCCTTTGGGGACTGTTAGAATAAATGCAGCACACACAACTAAGAGGGGAGGGGGTGAATCAGTTGTGACAAAAAACTCAAGACTTTTAACCAAATTACCAACTTAACCTTAGATCTGACAGATAAACATCAATGTAGGAACATAACATAGTTATCAACTTATAACACCAATATATTTTTAATGTGGAAACCTTGTTAGGGAAAAAAATGGTGGGTATCAAACCCACAAGATGAATGTACCTTTTTAAAATCATAAAGGACATACTATCCAAACATGCGAACTCACAAACAATATCTATAATATGCCAAGATAGGTCAAATGAAGTACATTAAATCTCTAGCTCAATTGTAGATTATACTCATACCTCTTCTCTAAGCATCTCATACTTTCTGTCATACCTTCACAATTACAAATGATTACATATTTATACATATTACATCAATTTATCTCAACTAGGTTGTCGAGGGACCTAATCACAAATTATTTATTCAATTCATCTAAATACAAAATGTGACTCATTGAATTTCAGCTGAGACATAGAAATGATCCATAGTTCAGCATTCTCTAACACGCTCTAGATCCATAAATCAAGCCACGATCGTTGGAAACACGCTATACCACCAAGTTGGTCAAGAACAATAAGAACAATAACACATTACATGAGGGATCTTCAATTCCAAGCACATAACCCAACGTGGTCCACCATCATGAATAGGACATGATCAAGAAACATCAACAAGAAAGATGAAATATCATGACATCAACACAAAAAGCTGTCTTATGAATCAAACTAATCTCTACACTATTCATCAAGAACACTAAAACCATAACCACTATCAAAAATAAAATTAGCTTGCCAGCATCCAAATCATGAACCAATCAAGCTAAGGACACACATCGAAGTTCTAAAATCACCACCAAGTCAGCAAAAAAGAATATTTCCAAACTGATCCACACCAATCCAATAAATAAAATGTTACCTCTAACAAAATAACAAAAATAATAGTCTCTAATAAAACCAACATAGCTTACTAAACTAAACATGTGAATCTATGTAAGTTGACATAGATCAACTATAGACATCAATGAAACTCTCTATACCTTCGCAACATCTGATATTGAATACAGTAGTTTTATCATAGAGATCATCTCACATATCCTCTTAGGAACACTATTTTCAATAGTAGGAATATGATGACAACAATGATAAAATATTAATGCCAACACATATATACAAAATCAAAACAATATCTCAATAATATCCCCCTTTGGCATTGAAGGAAACATGTGAGGTGAAAAATAAAATCAATGCACAAAGAAGCAATATCAGTTCAACAATACCAAAAATATCCACAACATCTTTCAATTTCTCTCTAAAAAACTTTCTCAAACTGAAAACAATCTCTCCCTCATAGTCTCATACTAGTTTTTCACATGAGTGTCTTTCCCCCTTTGACATCAATGACAAAGACAAATGTATGCACTTAGTCATAGAGACAGAAAATCTGAAGAAACAACTCTCAATATTGAATTAACATTTCTCTACCAATGACTACTAGTCCCCCTAAGAAGTAGCCATCAAAAACATCAATTCAGATTGATTATAATATGTAAGTACACTGGACTGAAGCATTTCAATGTATCTCTAGTTTTGATCAAGAGGGGCAATCACCTAAACTTACCTTAGATATAATCAAAAGCATCCTTTGGAAAGAGCTTCTTGAAAATTTTTGCAATCTTCTCTTTTGTAGAAACATACTCGACTATGAATTATTTCTTAGCGTTCTTGTGTCTCAAGAAGTATTTAATAGAAATATAGTTTGTCTTTGGTTGTAACACAGTGTTCTTTGAAATATTTATAGCACTTGAATTATTACAATGCATAGTAATAGGCTCATCAATAATCACTCTTATATCCTTCAACATTTTCTTCATCCAAATCAATTATATTGAATTAGTATTGCATCAACAACATATTCACCTTCAACATTAGATTGTTATATACAATCTCGTTTCTTTCTTGCCCCTGAAACTAATCTCTTACCCAAAAAGAATGCTCCACGACTTCTGCTATTTTGTAGCTCATCTACATTTACTACCCAATCCATATGAGTGTATGCACTTAATGTAAAATAATAATAATTTTTGTACCATAATCCATACTCAATTGTCCCTTTCAAGTATCTGAATAACCTCTTAGCAACAACATATGATTCTTTCAGATCTACTTGAAATCTATCAATAATGCAAACAACATTCATAATATCTAGTCTAGTTTGTGTCAAGTAGAGTAACCCATCGATCATAGATCTGTATCTTGTGTTATTTTCATTATGTGTATCTTCAGTCTTTATTAATTTACAACAAGTTTCTAATCCTCTATAGAAAATTTCATCAATAGCTACTTCACATACTTAGATTGAGATATGAAAATACGTTTATCAGTTTATGTAATCTATAGCCTAAGAAAAAATTTCTTCTTAGCTATCATAGAAATCTTAAATTCCTTTTACATCTCATTGAAAAATTCCTTACTCAACTTGTCATATCCACAAAAAATAATATCATCCACAAAGACTTCATCAATTAACATATTATCATGATCAATTTTGAAGTACAAATTAATATTAACAATACCTTTACTAAAACCAAGTGTTAGTAAATACATATCTAATCTTGAATACTAGGATCTAGGTTCTTGTTTCTTTACATATAGTTCTTTCTTCAATCTTGAAACCATATCATCTTCATAAGTCAAGGGTAAACCATCAGTTTGCTCAATCTATACTTCCTCTTTGAAATCTCCATTCAAGACTGCATACTTAAAATCCATCTGATATCCTTTAAATCTTTGTAAGTACCACATACAAGAAACATTCTAACAAATTCAATTCTAGAAACTTGACCAAATCTCTCCTCAATGTCAATACCTTCCATATGTCAGCATTCCTTGCAAACATTTCTAGATTTATTATGAACCACTTCACCATCTTCATTCAAATTTTTTTTGAATACCCATTTAGTAACGATCACATTATTGTCTTTTGGTCTAGGAACAAGAATCCATGTCTTATTATTTTCAATCTATTCCAATTCATATTCCATCACTTTAACCCAATTATCATCTTTACATGATTCATCAACATCTTTAGGCTCAATCTTCAAAATCAAATAAATTTTACTTCTACAAATTATTCCTCTATTCTGAATACCCTGATTCCTATAAGTAATAATCTTATTCTCTGAAAGATTTAACTTTACATACCTAGGATTTTTTGGATTTTATTTTGTAGCTGACTCGGGTGTTTACACTTCTTTATCATTGGCATTTTCTTTATTTTGTTCTACCGATTCATTATGATTCTAATTTTTATTATGTACTTACACAATCTGACTCTTTTCTTCATTATGTGATTCATAACTACAACATCTAACCTATCTCATAAAATTTTCATCCACTCTTACATTTGCACTTTCAATTACTTTTTTCAACCTTAGTTAATAATTCTATATGCTTTTCTTTATGTAAAATAACCAAGAAAAATTCCCTCGTCACATCTATGATCAAATTTTCCTAGGTCTTCATCTCTTATGATATAGAATTTACTTGCAAAAATTCTAAAAAATTTCACTATAGGATTATGACCATACTAAAGTTCATAAGGTGTCTTACTGGTTCCCTTCTTAATTTACATTTGGTTCATAGTGTATACTGCAGTGCTAACAAATTCTCTCCAATAGATTTGTGAAAATTTTCCTTCAGTCATCATCGTTCTAGTATTGTCTAGAATAGTAATGTTTTCTCTCTTTGTAATTCCTTTCTGTTGTGCGGTACGCAAAGAAGACATATGTATGTTTATTCCATTCTCTTCACAAAAAGTATTAAAATCACTAGAATTAAATTCACGATCTTAGAAACTTCAACATAAGTCTTATTTCACTCTCAAACATAGCTTTGAAAATCTTGAATTTATAAAAAAGGTTCAGGTTTATCTTTAAAAAATGTAACCTAAATCAATCTAGAATAATCATCAATGAATAGAATGAAATACCCATCTCAACAATATCTTCTTGTTCATGTAGGACCACATAGATCAGTAGGCACCAAATCATGAATTCCACTCAAAGAACAGTTCTTTCTCTTAAAAGTAGACTTGGTCAGTTTACCCAACTAACATTCCTTACACATCACATTAACAAGCTTCAATAATTTAAGAATATCTGTAACAACTCTTATAGTAGTTATATTCATAATGATATCAAAGTTCACATGACAAAATCTCTTATGCCACAACCAAATGTCATCAATCTTAGCAATCAAGCATCCACTCTCAGAATTGCTCAAATGAAATGTATTACCTTTAGTTTTTCTTCCTGTAGCAATCTCAATTCTAGAGATTCTAATAATCCTACACATTCCATCCATGAATTGTAAGTTGTATCCTTTATCAACTAGTCATTGATAACAGTAAAAACATTATATTTCAAACCTTCAACATATAAAACAACATCACTCAAACAACATTGTGAAAACAATCAACTTCTCCAGGATCATAATATGATCATGAAAAAAATCAACTCCCAAATTGGCCCTAATGAATATTCAATTTATTTGTACATAGAAAAATGCTCAATAAAAGTAGAAAATGTTACTTTTCCTTAGAAAATTAAGAACATTTAATAAACAACTTACTTTTATGATCTAAACTTCGATGGCTGTCATGTTATTGCAGTAACCTCGTGACAGTCATAGGTGTATGAGGCTTAACATCATGAACTCTCCCGTAATCTTCCGATCATGTTTGATTTGACCATCTCATGGAATTTATAATGTTTTCTTTCTCATACTGCCCAACTACCTTTTAGGACCGAACACCACTTGTTACATTATTTTTGCAACTTTCACAAAATCTTGCACTTGACATCTTTGACAACTTTTTTTACCTTGTATTCAAACTCATCAATACTTCTTATGGTCATTCTTAACACATAACAATGGACTATAAATGACCCTTTACAACTTTGCAACCCCTTCATGGATAATTTTACATTATTTTGGCCATTTGACCAATGTAGGTTCTAAATGGACAGATATGACATCTTTTACAAATGGACTTACTTCTTTGATCCAATGGACTCAAAATGACTTAAATGCGTAATAAGTGACCTTATTACACCAAAATCATCACAATTGTTCACATTTTGACCTTGACCTTTTGTTTTATCTGTACCTTAGGTGCTCCTACACTGGTTACCATATAAGGAAGCTGAGTTAGGGTACGCAAATTTGTAGTCTATTAGCCTAGTTGCAATCTACTACACCTATTAGCCTATTACTTTGGTTGGAAATTTTTTTGAGGGTATTTGATTTGGAAAACATAAGGTCTTTTACACATGAAAAAGATATAATATAGAAATGAACATGCATACATACATGTATACATACATACATACATACATACATACATACGACACATGGAAAAGATGTAATATAGAAATAATACATAGATACAATGCATGAAAAATATATAATATCAAAATGAACATACATGCATAAATATAATGCATGAGAAAGATATAATATGGAAATAATAGATACATACAATGCATGACAAAGATAAAATAACCATAAATGAATGAATTTTTCTAGGACATCCTATTATATTGGAGAATCAACAAAATGGACCCCAAGTTAGATTAGTTAATGTATATGGTTTCTATGAATCAAAAAAATAATAATTCAAAATTATAACCTATTAAAGTTCCTTTGCCTTGTTAGAAGCAGTCTTTACAATTTGAGTACAATGACCTAGTTAAAGGTCGGACCCTATTAGGAGTCTTTTACAAAAACCCTGTTAGGGGTGTATGGCTCACTGCCCAAATAATATGAAAGCTACAACCCTTCGAATGTTGATATGCACTATATCAAAAATGAATTGCTGTAGTGACACTATTGTCTGATCAGTTCCGTGTATGCGTGGATGCTCTTACTCCTTCAAAGAGCTATATCATCTTCTGACTTCATTATACTATCCCTCTGTGACTTCTTCTTACACAATAATCAACACTTGTAACATTACATACTTATATCTTCAAATCTGAATAGGCTCGACCCAAAACAAATAACTAGTCGGCCCTAAAACAAAAGTATACAATGCTTCCGAACAAGTCGGCTCAAGCGTGTTTACAATAACATTAATTGCATTATTATAAACTTATAATTAAAGGTGCTTAGCCATTACATTATAAAATCATACATGTTGATAAAATCTGTAGTCGGCTTCCATGCTCTGTTTCCTGGACTGCAGGTCTACTAATCTATCTGTATCTTTTACGTACTCTTGTTTCATACTCTACGCATTTGGATCTAGCATGTATATACACCATAGAGTATATATCTAATCACACATGTTTTGGTGTGATCTCTAACATGTGCGTTGATGTGTTGATCTCCGTATCTCTCTGTTTGTCCTGTTTTCTGTAGTTAGTCATTTAATCTTCTAAGTTATCTTTGACAGAAACTTAGTATGACTTTGTTTCCATGAATGACAACACAAAATAAGCCATGTTTCCTTAGGAAGTCAAATTGCCAACAATCTCCCCCTTTGTCATTTATGGCAATAAAGGAATGTGGCTAAGTTACTCAAAATGACTTCATACAAAAATGACTGTATATCATTATATATATATATATATACACTTTTCTACATATCCACATTCTATACTACTCCCCCTTTGACATTAATGACAAAGGTGTGCAAAAAATCTAAGTCTTCAACATGCTTACTCCATGTAGACGTCTAGGTACACAACTTGAAGAGATTGAACCTCTTTCTACCAAAAGACTTTCATTACATTAATAGTTTGAAGATGCGCGCACAATGCATAAGTCATGTTGTCCATTTTTATCAGATCCATGCAAGGACCTGGATCATATGTCTGTATGGTGTTATCAATCTATTTTATGTTCTCATTAAGAACTGCTAGAGATGGTGCAAGTGCATTCCTCAACTGAGTTTGTCTTACCCTTATCTAGCTGATTTCCAGTTTTGCCTTCTCAATTTTGTCTAACTGCCCTTGGTAGACATTGTTGCATATGCTCATATCTTGCATGGAATTTTCAACTGATTTTCTTATGTTTTCCACCATTTCTTCAGCTTCTGCTATCTTTTTGGTGTGCTCAGAGGTGAGCGTTACTCTGTCCATGCAATTTGCAGTAACCTTCTTTCCTTTTTATGCCAACTCTTTAAGTATAGATTGCCCAATCTTTAAGGAGTTTAGATCTAAGGTAAAGTTCTTTACCAAGTCATTTAATCTCTCCTTCTTGTATTCATCTTCTGCAATTTTAGTATTTGATTCTACTAGGCTTGTGAAATGTGTTTTGAAGTTTTCCAGTATGCTATCCACATGTTCAACTGTTTGAACTTTAGCAACTTTCTTATCAGCAGGAACTAGTTCATTCAGAATGTTTATTGACTCCACAAAGAGAGGATTCTTCATAACATGTTTCTCTTTTTCCTTTTCAATGGCAAGGACGCTGATCTTGATGATGTCATCTTCTTCCCATGCATCAAAACTTGCTAAGTCGGGAGTTAATCTTGACAACAATGAGGTGGATGGTTGAGTGGATGGTGAGAAAATAGTATTCTAACTTGTGTCAACACATTCACTTTTGACATGAATCTCCTTCATTGGTGTCTCATTACCTTGAGCATCTTTCTCCTTATCCAAGTCTATTGGATCAATGGAAGGAACTTCATTCTATTGTAGAGATGTGTCATCTGTGTTCATTGCTTCATCAACCTTATTCATATCATTATCATAAGTTGTCATAGATATCTTGACATTGTCAACTATTATAGTATCTTCTATATTTGTAGTTGTCTCAGAAGTTATTGTCACTATGGGCACAGAGACCTATGGACCTGTCATGGGTGCAATCTAAATTATTGGAGTTGTATCCTGTTTAGGAGGAGCTGGGGTAACTTTTTTTGTAGGCACCATTGGTGGATACATATGTCTATCCATAAATACTTGTGCAAATGCCTTTTTAGTCTCCTTTCCAACCTGCTCATATTCTTTGTTCATAATTTGTAGAGTTCTTTTCTTACTACGGAGATGAGGCTTTACTAGATCTAACAGATTAGCCTTCTCATCATGTGAACAGACAAGGAGATGAGTATCCAAGGTTCCTTCTCTAATATTCATGTCCTCTTCTATAGCATGTCTTTTCATGATCTCCAATATGTTCCATAATTGATCTGGTATCACTGTCTTAAGTTCAAGAACTGATTTCTTAAACTTGATCATATGAGATATGACCATAGAATGTATCTCAGTCTTATCAATTTCTTGATATTTGTCATAGAATTTCAAAAGTGTATCCAATCTTCCTTCATTTATAATCCTATTCTTCAAGATATTTAGACTGGGTCTAAAACATACCTCAAGAGGAGCTTGAGTACTCTTTACCGTGCTCCGTGTAGCTCTTGAGGATGGATGATTTGTAGGCACTTCCTTCCTTCCTCTAGGTTTCTTGCTAGGTACAAAAGGTGGAGATGTATCTAGATCAATTGTGGTAGTAGGCGTAGTGGTACTCTCCTCATTTTTCTTCTGCTTCTTATTCTGAGTTTCAGCAGTTTTCTCAATTTTAACTTTAGCAATTTTGGCTTCTTTTGCTTTATCCAAATCTTTTCAAGTGACTCCATGTTTTCTCAGAATGTTGGATGTAGTTCTGGATGCTTTCCTTTTGTTAGCAGAAATTTTTAGTTCAATATCCACTTCATTAGTCTTTTCTCTGTAAGTGCCCCATCTAGGTTCATTAGGGTCTTTAGGTGCTGACAATAGGACCTGCGCATATCCTTCTAATACATGGTGTTCTACTTCATACCCTAGTGGATGAATCCACTTAGTTCTAGGCTCAACAGCCTCCATGCATGTGTAATCTGTCTCTACCATAAAGCATATTGTATCCCTGTATTTTTCAACTATCTTCTTAGATAGTCTAAACCTACTTTGCATTTTGACCCTGAATATCTTTATGTCCATATCCATTTTATCTCTTGCACTACTTTCTACTGTGGCTTTAAGGGATATCTGAGTCATTGTGGGTTTGCCTTTGTCTAGATAAAGGTCTGCAACCTTTCCAAATATATGGTGATATAAGTAGATGATTAGAGATCCAAACTTGAATGTTTTTCTTCTATCATGTTTGATGATTCTGATATTTTCAATCAACTGATCGTGCAAGACCTCACATAGATTGTATTGGGTGTTATCCCTCACTATTCTGATAGCTACAAGGACTGTTGCTATAGAGACACTATTCAACTTGCTTGCTTGCTGAAACTTGTATCCAAGTATCATTCTCATGAGTTTAATGTCATCCTCCTTGATAGGATCGACTATCATTCAACACCTATCACTCTTGGACAAACAAACTTGCTCAATTTGTTTCTTTACATCCTTACCAGTGGGAAATACTGGTCCAGTCATTGAAGGTTCAGTTAACTGATGAATTAGTTTTGCAGTGATACAGATAGGAACATCACCAATCCAAAAGAGATCATCATGAATTCTTCTTAACAAGATTTTTACCCATTCTGGTTCTTCAAACTCATGCGCATTCGAATACTCAATAATATGGTTATCTTGTAGGTGTGCAAACTCATCTTTGAATGTGAAATCCTTATTTAGCATTGATGCCATTTGAGAAGCTATATTATCATCTCCTAATGATTCCTTTTTACAATAAATGTACACACGGATATCTTCCACGTGAACAATGCCAAGTGGGGTTTTGGAGAAAGCCCCTTCCACATCATCTAGTATCGATTTAAATGGGTGTTTCTTAAATATGAACCTCTTCCTCTCTGCTACATCAAATACAACTGGGGTCGCCATACTTACTTGTTTGCTTATGTAGGGTTTCCACGAAATTCTGAAATGGCGTGACAGCTAGGGCGCTGCTTCAAACTGATTATCCATTCGTTCCAACTGCCAAACTATTTATGCCTTCATGCTTTGATTCCTTAGTGCTCTAATGCTCTTAAATTTCTATGCTCTTGAATGTACTTGTGAAAATGATCGACTATGAATTTATTTTTATACGACCTGCCGCATTTAATGCTTGCAACCATACATAGAGATTTTAAAACTTTGATCCTGATGCAATTTAGATAATGCATGAATGCATATAGCCGTAATCTGAGCTTTTAACCATGAATCCAAAGGCGCATACTCTGAAGTGAGTACACCAACTGCGCAGGGGTTCTGAGCTGGAATAGCTCCCCCTAAGACCAAGAAGGTCTATTTAAGCAGAAGTAGAGGGTGCATCCACTGAGGATGCAACAAATACTTTGTCAACATTCTTGTCCTTCTTTACTTCAACCCAATTTTCTCTTGAATCTTCATTTGCTTTGACAAACTTGACTTCTACTTTCTCTTCAAATAGTGAATTGTTAGGTTCATCTTGCTTCTGAGTTTTGGATCTACAAAACTTTGAGATGTGTTATGCCTTTCCACATGTGTGACAAATGATAGGAGGTTTGATGCTCTTGCTCATCATGTTGCATTGCTTTGTTGTGTGTCCATTGTAGTTTCATATCTGACATGTAATGTTCTACAAATTTCTTGAGAGTTGATTTCTTTGAATGTTTTGATTCATACTTCTGTGATTCTACTGATGTTGATTCTTATGACTTGTTCTGCAATGTATAGCCCTGTGAACAAACTTGTTACAAGAAAAACACTAACCTTTAAAAGGTCTTACCTCTTTGCAATCTCTTGCCGAATGCCCATGTTTATTGCACGCATAACAAGTTCTATTAACTTTCTTGATTTCTCTTTTAGGTGGTTTAGATATAACCTCTGTAGTATCTTCAAATTTCTTAGCTTCTAAAGATGCTTCAAGTGTTTTTTCTTTCTCTTGTGATGATTTGATTTCATCTTGTGTTGTACTGAATCCAAGACCAGTAGTGTTCCCCTTTTTCCTTTGTGCATTGAGCTGGGATTGAATCAAATCAGAACTTATGTGGAGTTTATCAATCTTACCCTTTGCTTCTGTTAATTCATATTCCAACTTCTTCTTCATGTTTTCCAATTCCAAGACTTTCATGTTTTCCTGCAAAAGTTCATCTTCCATTTGTTTTCTTTCTTTGATCTTGCCTTCAATGGTGTTCTAGCTATCTATAAGTTGTTCCTCTAGATCTTCAAGTTTATCCTTCAGAGATTTATTCTCATCATTAAGATTTTTGACCATTTTTCCTAGATCACTTGTAGAACAATCTTTTAGATCATTTCTTAGCCTTTTAATAAGCATTTGAGAGCCATGATTTTTCAATCTTAGTTCTTCATTTTCCTTCTCAAATCTGTCAAGATCTTCAAGAGCTACTTCAAGATTCTTTTTCAAATGTTTTCCTTCAGCTGAGTCCATCATCTCCTCAAGTGTTTAAACTTTCTTTCAAAGGACCAGAGCTCTGATACCAATTGTTAGAAACACTGAGAGGGGGGGGGTGAATCAGCGTTTATCAATTATTTATATTTCAGCCAATTAAACATATATCAAATGTGCATCCAAAGAATTATAACACAAGAAAACATAACACATGATATGATTACGGAGAACCTTGATTAGAGGAAAACTCCGGTGGAGATTAGTACCCACAAAATATTGTACTAGGTATAATAAACCTGTTAAAGTTCCTTTTCCCTGTTAGAAGCAGTCTTTACAATTTGAGTACAATGACCTGGTTAAAGGTTGGACCCTGTTAGGAGTCTTTTACAAAAACCCGGTTAGGGGTGTATGGCTCACTACCTAGGCTCACTACCCAAATAATATGAAGGCTACGACCCTCTGAATGTTGATATGCACTATATCACAAATCAATTATTGTAGTGACACTATTGTCTAATCAGTTCCGTGTATGTGTGGATGCTTTTACTCCTTCAAAGAGCTATATCATCTTCTGACTTCATTATACTATCCCTCTATAACTTCTTCTTACACAATAATCGACACTTGTAAAATTACATTACATTACATACTTATATCTTCAAATCCAAAAAGGTGCGACCCAAAACAAATAACTACTCAGCCCTAAAACAAAAATATACAATTCTTCTGAACAAGTCGGCTCAAGCATGTTTATAATAACATTAATTACATTATTACAAACTTATAACTAAAGGCGCTTAGCCATTACATTATAAAATCATACACGCTGATCAAATCTATAGTCAGCTTCCATGCTCTTTTTCCTGGACTGCAGGCCTACTAATCTATCTGTATCTTTTCCATATTGTTGTTCCATACTCTGCGCATTTGGATCTAGCATGTATATACACCATAGAGTATATATCTAAGCATGCATGTTCTAGTGTGATCTCTAACATGTGCGCTGATGTGCTGATCTCTGTAGCTCTCTGTTTGTCCTATTTTCTGTACTTACTCATTTTATCTTCTAAGTTATCTTTGATAGAAACTTAGTATGAATTTGTTGCCATGAATGACAACACAAAATAAGCCATGCTTCCTCAAGAAGTCAACTTGCCAACAAAACTTTCTTCAAGCAATTTTGGTAGGGTCATCAATGATACAAAGCCTTGACATTGTACCTCCCTCAAACTAGTGGTGACCTACAAAAGTAAAACATATACTTGATAAAATCGTTACTTGATCATATATATACCTAATACTAAAATAAATAAAAAATAATTTTTTTTAGAAATATATGTACCATAGAGCTATCACTGCGAATTGAGATGTCTCTGAATCTACCATAGCAAACCGGTCTCGTGACATCGTCAAAAACTAGCCTTTGTCAAATAAACCATGTAAATTATACATTAGTACGCACAAGTGACAAGTATACATATACATAATAAATCTAAATACTTAATTACCTTCCCCTTGTGAATGTCTGATGCATGAACCCCTTCACATTGCCCCCCACTAGAAGCTGGTGAAATCTGCATCTGTATGTAATAAGATGATCATAAAAATTAGAAAACACATGTATATACGATTATAAAAAAGAAAACCAATTAGTACATTAAAATGTATGTACCATGGAAGTGTCAAGGCCAAATGAAATGGCATATAGCATGAACCCCCTCCACCTATGCCTTCTCCTCCTCTATCACCAACTTAACATAAATGGAACACATTAAAATATGTAAGTGTCCAATCATTAAAAGTAAATTCTACTAAAAGTACTAACGTTTAAAATTAAATACAATGTGACAAGTTAATTGTTTACACTTACCATTATAGTAGGAGTCCATGGATCTTCATACCCCTCCTTGTCTCTCATGTGATGCACATCTCCATGAGGTGCTTCAGTTCCTGTAGTGTCATATGCAGTATCATCCACCTCAAAGATGTAGTCATATGCACCACTCTGATTCAGGTGACCCAAGCACAAATTCCTTCACATAATGCAAGTGTGGGGCATACAAACATGTGAGCTCATGGAGGATGTGGAAGGGCCAGAATGATCAACATAAGGAGAAAAACATGCCACACTCTACCTAACCAGTAGATCACTCAACTTGTCAATGGATATAAGAGTCTTTGAGCCAACCTCACAAATAATATCAGGACATTGCACTGTAGAAGGGGGTGAAATATCAGGGGGGACATATGTGTGGGATTTCCCTGAGTGTGCCCATTGATTTTCATGAGGAGTACCTAAGCCTATGACTTGGTTGAATCTCATAGTCCAATAATTTACCTCATGACCAAGCACAAATTCATAATACAATTTTATTAATAAATATAATAGGATATCCAAATTGCAGCGTGGTGGTCTATCAAAAACCATCCACCAATGGTCGCAAAAGTGGTCAAGTATTGCATCATTTGTGCACCATGTAATTGACAACTTGGGCTTTTTAGGGTCCAATTTTAATCCCATTTTTGGATCCACAAAAAGGTTATATATGCCAATTTTAGTTATAGTTAGGTTCATAACTTGATCATCATCAAGCCCATCGTTAAAACCGATGTGCATTAAACCACACAAACTAAGTGCAACATTATGTTGCTCTATAAGTTTCTCCATGTTTTCAATAATGGAGTTCAAGGTGGAAAACATGGGGTCCAATGTTGGGATATTGGCATATGTAGTCCGAAAGCCTCTAAGATGAATTAGATTTTCTCCTATAAGATCCTCTAAAGGTCGAGAGTTTGGGATTGGTTGGTCTTCTAGAGGTGGGGGATTGTTTTCAGGTGGTTACGGGTTGTTTGGAGGTGGTTCCAGATTGTTTGTAAGATCATTGGGAGGTTTTTGTGATTGGGTTGAGTCCATGTCGATTTCCAAAAAAAAAATAAAAAAAATAATAATAAACTTTTAAAAAATGACAAACAAAATCAATTAAACCCTATTATTTATTAAAAAAATGCAAATTTCAATTAAAAAACATCAATTAATAAAATTAAATAAAAAATTAACATACTATTCAAATTGGTGACAAATTTGTAGTTGCAGGAACGTATATGTGATAAAAAAATGAGATAATCAGATATGAGATAATCCCTTGCTGCATTTAACATTTTTACAATGAAAAAAAAAATGCAGTTCATGGGCTTAAATTAGCTTTACTGGCAAAAATCAGATATCTGATATAAAATTGGATATCCGATTAGGCTTGTGCTTTAGCTTTTGGTTTGGCCATGTGTTCTGACAACCATGCCGACTAAAAAGTCAGCACGCTTTTTTTTGCATTTTTGGACGAGTGAAAAGGGCATTTTTCACATTGCTAGTTTTTGGCGTACCATGATCCTACACATACCCAGAACACATAAGTAGATGATAAATAGCTCACCCTCCCAATATTCACACAAGATAATCGGGAAAATAACAACTTTTTATGAAATGTGTGAATGTTATTGACACAAAGTTTATGAAATAAACAAAACTATGGTCTGACATAACATAATGAAATCACTCAAGAGAGATAATAATTGACATAAGAGAACAACATTATTTCACAAGAAAAATTAAAAGACTCCAAAGGCCATTTATTTATGTAAACAAAACCAAAAATACCCTTTAGAAAATACTGATGTTTCACCTTTACTAAAGTAATTGAGAAAAGGAGTCTTCTTCTAGAGCATAGGCTTCAGGATATTAGAATCCCCCCCCATTACCTTGTCTTTCAGTTATATATAAATACTCTTTCTCCTTTTCGGTAAGAATTTTTAAGAGAACAAACTAAAATTGAAATTACTTAGTTTTTTATTCTATGATCTTTCCATTCTACTCACGAGGCTTCTAAATCCATTCATTCTCGTTACAAACTACCTTATAAGAATAACTTGCCAGCAACTAATTTCTAAACTATTTTATTTTATTTTATCTAAACCTAGAAACTTAACTAATTAATGAAATGCTCCAACACTCCCAACCTTATTATAATAATTCAAAAAAGAGTCGAAGTTGCAAGGGTTTTAAAACCAACCCTGTGGAGACTTTGATGAAGCACCTTCACCAATCCTCCTTGCTCGCTAAAGAAATACCGAACTGACTACACTAGTGGATATCCTAACCACTCTTGCTCAAGAAACACTGAATTGTCTACATCAGTGGATCTCCTGACCGCAAAACCTGAAGTTGTCTACACAACATGAGCATTCCCACCTCCTCTGCACAGTGAGACACATTTCCTCCGAAATTCCACATCTCCTCTGAGTGTGTCTAATGCCTCCTCTAGTGCTAGACATGACACGTCTTTCCTCATAAAGTCCACATCTCCTTTGAGTGTGTCCAGTGCCTCCTCAGGTGTTGTAGAAATATTCTCACCACTGACATGCTTACACATGAGAGGTCTTTCTTCCTAAAGTCTACATATCCTCTAAGTGTGTCTACAACCTCCTGAAGTTCTCAAAAAAGATTATTCCTGCCTTAGTTGCCTCCAACCTCCTGTAATCTATTACTATCTATCCATCTCCTAACTCGTGTGATTCTTTGAAAATACTACAATGTATAATAAAGATGGTAAAAAAAATACAAGAAAGATTTGACATATGTATATCCATTTCTAGAAGATGACAATGTATCATCAATCAATGATGGTCCCAATCTACAATAAATCTTATACCTCAAAAACACACATTTCTTATAACTTCAATCCATAAAATACAAGTCTAAAAAAATGCCAAACCTCACCCAAAATGCATTTCTTATAAACTCCACCTCTTCGAATCACTAACCAATTTTAACACTCCAATCTTTCCAAAAGAAACTGTCTCAAACATAGGCGAATGTGCTTAAAAGTAAATGAAGAAACTGTTACCTATCATGTAGAT
This sequence comes from Thuja plicata, assembly GCA_018584345.1. Taxonomy (NCBI): domain Eukaryota; kingdom Viridiplantae; phylum Streptophyta; class Pinopsida; order Cupressales; family Cupressaceae; genus Thuja; species Thuja plicata. The sequence goes on from MU227277.1 coordinate 160,883, forward strand.
TATTTCTTCTTTTATTTCCCTTGTATTCTTCTCATGCCACTTCTCCCATTCAAGAAGTCAAAGTATAAAGCCGCTTAGACCCCAAATTAGGGCCAGTAGTGGTAGAACACGGTATTTGTAACTGATCAATACGGTATTTGTTACTGATCACTACGATATTTGTTTCCTATTTCTCCTTCCAGTTGTATTGCGCCGGTGTCTCGACGCTCAGAACAGGGTATTCATAACTGATTAATAGATAACCATTTTCTAATCATCACAAATCTGAGAAAAGGACTTGTTGAAAAGAAACGTGGAAGACAGTTACCTCAAAAGATCAATAATTCAATAGGCTATTTTCAGAGATAACTTAAATGCTTCAAAATATCTTGAAGAATGATCAACACAAGAAGAATACCCAATGGTTGCAGATTCGTCACCATCTGAGAAAGAGTCTTCACATGCGAAAATGCAGATCACGTGAATCAGAAGAGAATGGGCGTCTCATCACCGTGCTGTGGCTTTCTTCAACATCTCCGTTCTTGAATGCATTCCTAATATATTCCTCTCTATTAGCGATTTGCATCAACTAACAACTTCATGAAATATTACAACAATTTTTAGTTTTTAAGCAACTAATTCTTGGAAAAAGGTTATTGATTACAAAACTATTCCTTTTTAATCTTTCACTTTCCCATATCCTTGGTGTTTAATACACTACCAATGAATTAAAATGTTAGGGTACAACATTCACTTTGACTATATTTCTTGTCAATCGACACTTTGGATGGTTCCTAATACTTCGTCGAACTTATAGTTAACTTTCAAATATTTCGAAAGCCTTGGGGCAATAAATAAACATGAAATTTTATTTTCTCTAAACTTGTTCATATAACATCCAGATGTCAGAAAATAAGACTCGAATAAGGACTCCCTTGGAGATTTTCTGAGTTAGGAAAACATGCAATCTGCCCGACAATGCAAAAACTCAGCAAGTTGGGGAGTCATACGAACTACCATACCTTTTTCATGTTGATTCAAAATTTGACACAATATCTCAACTTTGGACTAACTACCAAATCAATAGATTTCAAACACATCAAAATAATATCAATATTTTTCTAGTTGGGTCTGTGTAAAGTTTGGAAACCAAAATTATTTCCTGATAATACATGTCAGCAAGTCAGGGTACTTTACAAAATCCCATAGCTTATTTACATTGTTGTTTGGGAGTTTGAGTTAGAGCCCGACCTCTTGACTATATAGTAGACTTAAAATTTTTGGGGAAGTTGCATGGAATTACGAACTCTAGAACTTAATTTCAAAATTTGAGAAATGTGTTGATGTTTCGAGTCCATCGGATTCCAAGGGTTTTTATAATTATCTAAGATAAACATCGGGAAAACTTCTCCGTAATCCCAAACCAAAAATATGTTAAGATATGAGTGGTCCCTCAACTCAAAGCCATTGGAAGATGCTTTTGATCACATTCACCCATGAGATACCAAATAAATAAATATTGTATCTGAATTCCTAAAGGTAGCATATTCTTGAAAGGTGACCCATCATGCGTAATATAAATATTTATACTTTCATTTTCTGCATATCTATCAACTAATGAAATCTAATAAGAATTCTAGAACTTATAATGTAAATATTTAAAATTTGAATATACTAAAGGTAGGCCAATACAATTAAAATATGCCTCACACTTTGAAATATCCCTCAAACATAACTCTCCAGATTCAACTACCAGATCTACACCCAAGCCTAGATATTTCCTTTTATTTCAGAAAACCCTTCATAAAAAGGTTTTCAACAAAAAATGTTGTCCTCGAGACTTTCATGTAATAGTTCCTTCATTTATTGATTTTCTTCAATGCATTCCCTAATTTTTTGTAAGCACCGTCCCACTCACTTCTTAAATGATAATGCCCACTCCTAATTTGGGCATTTGTATTTCTACTTTCCCCTCTCATGGGTACAATTGTTTCCCACATAGACATCTTCATATTTCTCCTGACTTGACATTATTCAATATCTTTGTATAAAATATTGCCACCCATTTGAAGATAGATTGTTTTTAACTATCAAGAATCTTTTATTTGGAATAGTTATGAAATTTGGTATTACAATTATTATGAAATAAATGTCCATACCCTCATTCAATGCACCCATTTTGTCACACATTGTAGGTAGGATTCTCTTGTATAAGATGCACTTGGTAGATTTTTTGTGAGCCTAGGCTCGCAAAAGTGGAGTTGAGTGATAGAATCAGCCTTTAAGATTGTAAATATTTAACAAAAAACTCCATCATTGTGGCAATTCACACAAATATTTTTTGTTTTTCTCTTCTTCCAAATTCTTGTCAAAATAACTATCATCTTCCTCCTAAGATAATTTTGCTAACCACTTTTTACTCCTCTCGTGGATTGATATCTACCCTGTGATTTCTTTTTCTCTCAATGGTTTTCTCCTCTCTTTTTTCTTTTTTGGGATCCAACCCACTATTATATAGCTTCCCCCCCCAAATATCATCTCCACTCTTATCTTTTTTTTTTATGGATTCTAGTCTACCATAAACTGACCACCTCCAGCAAGTTTTACCTACATAATATTTAACAACTTACCCAAACAAATATGCAACATATTTATGTTAGTAATAACTGAGAGGGGGGGGGGGGTGGTGAATCAGTGGCCTCAAAAGTTAATCCTTAAATTAACCCTTAAAACTTATAACCAAAGATTATCTCTCTAGTTATCTTCTGTCCTACAAGATAAATGCCTTGAAATACTTTTATCAATTTACTACTTGTCGGATTGCTTTGTAAATCTCTCTTCTGTATGATTACTAATAAGCAGTTAACTATTTACCAAAACACAGTAAATATGCAGACTATACTGATCAATCGAGAATTGCATATGTGAAATGTAAAATAATAAAGTAATAAAACATAAACACATAACACATAAATTTTTAACGTGGAAACCTTATTAAGGGAAAAACCACTGGGATCGGTACCCCAAATTTTCACTCTTTTGAAGTGAGCCCTATTAAGAGCCAACCTTGTTAAAGGTTACAACCACACTGTTAGGTGTGACCTTGTTAGAGGATTTAAAAATTAGTTTGCCACCTAGTATCTGGCATCTAATGCTACCATCCTTGATCAAACATTCACTTGGCCTCTCAATAGGTATCGGGCATATCCAATGCTACATTTATGATCAAAATTTTTGATACTCCTTGAGATGTATCTCAATTGTAAAAGACTTTTAAGTTCTTCTTGATGAAGAGACTTGATGCTTCAATGGTTAAACTAAAACACTAATGATTTGTTCATACATACAACTCAATTGCAGATTTTTAGATCTATTGTAAGTCCATTACCTCTCTGATGAATATAATCACTTATACCTTTTCTCCACACTGTTCTGCTCTGTGATGTTGTCTCACTGTTTGTTGGTGTCTCCAGAATCTATCTCTTTCCTCAGTTTGTTGATCAGGACTGAAAGAAGACTTTCTTCTCCTTCAGATTCTCTTTAGCATCTTTCCTCTATTCTCTTGTTCACCCCACACTTCGTAATGAATTGGGTTTGTCTCCATATAGACATGATTTCCCCTTTTCTAGGCTTTCTTGATTCTTGGCGTGTTCCACAATTCTTGCCAATAGATTTAAAGCAAACTCCTAATTCATCTCGAAGAGATCTTCTAGCCAACTGGACAAATCAGCTTTAAATCAACTACTTATCTCCGGATTTATCTGGATGATTAAAACAATGATAAGTATCTGTTAGTTCTATCTTAAGCTTCTTGACAGCTAAGTATTTTGTCATTTTTTGAACTCTCTATTCTGTCGGTCAACACTTTAGTTAGTCATTGGTGATAAGTGATTTTTCCTTTGGTCTGACTTCAGTTGTCATCGAGATCTTCATCCTTGTCTTCTCTGTTGGGCAACACTAAAATTCTTTCCATCAGGGTACTCTGTGTTTTGATCATCGGTCAACACTGTAAATTTTCTCATCGATAATGCAGTGCATTAGCTCATCGGCTAACACTATGACTCTTCTCTTTTACTCTAACCGTCGGTGTGCACTCTGTCGGTGTATGCAGTCACTTTGTGAATACTTGACTTGTATGCATTACTGATAGCATAAGCTTGATTCATCGGTTCTTTGAAGTCTTTGGCAGTATTTCCATGACCAAATAGATTATATCAAGTTGACATCAATGAAAATACAATACATTAACTAATTTAATGCCTTGCATGATCTTCAACTCAACATCTTCAAATATTCAATCAGTTACATGTCATCAATCTCTCCCTTTGGCATTGATGGAAACATAATACATTATCATACTATACTTATTACTAATACAATATGAAATATACAGTTTCATCAAGCTTTCCTAATGTAACTATTACAAATATCTAGCTTTCGGTAAGCTCAAATAGCTCTGATTTGATTCATGTAGATTTCTATCTTTCTTCAATCCCTTCACTGGATAGATGTAGAATATTTCTTTCTCTGATGTGATGTGTTCTTCTTCTATGTCAAACTCTCTCCCTTTGACTATTCTCCTTTCTTGTGATGTCTCTTGTCAGCAATTCTCTTCCTTTGTATGTACTCTCCCTTTGGATTCTTTGATGGATATGATCTCTCCCTGAGATGATAATGGATATAATCTCTATTTGATAATAAGATATCTCTCTCCCTTTGACATCAATGCCAAACAAACATCTTTTCAAACTAGTTTTTGATAGTGATGCCAAACGGATCCTTTCTATCCATAATATATTCCTTGAATTTCCCAATCCATCGGTAATAATTGTGGTTCTTGGAGTAGATAAATACCTTATTGTGTATAGATGTATTTGAATTCCATATCTTTGCTTGCATCAACATGAATTATATTCTGATAAAATATAGGCTGATGTAGCCTTATAGTCAGCTTACTGACCAGTAGGCAAGGGTCGGACCCCTAGTCTCTTTCTCAAGTACTCAAATGCATCCTTGGGTAGTGGCTTGGATAAGATATCAGCCAGTTGTTCCTTTGTTTGCATATACTCAAGTGTCACCTACTTTGCCTGAACTTTTTCTATCAAATAATGATACTTGATGGCTATATTCTTTGTTTTAGCATGCATGATTGGATTCTTGGAAATGTTTATTGCACTTGTAATGTCATAGTAGATAATTACTAGGTTAAGAATTTTTATATGCATACCTTCCAGTAACTATTAGATCCATGCAATATTTGAGCAATTTGCAGCAGCAACATACTCTGACTCTGTAGTAGACTGAGAGATGCATCCTTATTTCTTGTTGGTCCATGTGACAAGTCTATCACCCATAAAGAATGCTCCTCCAGTTGTGCTCTTTTGGTCATCAATATTTCCATCCCAATCAGCGTTAGTAATAACCTTAAGTTCAAATTTGCCTTCTATTCTATACCATAAGCCATATTCCTCGGTATTCTTCAGATATCTTAGGATTCTTTTCATGGTAGTCATATCTGATTCTCTGGGATTAGCAAAAAATCTAGCAACTATTCCTACTGCATGTGCAATATTTTGTCTAGTGTGTACAACATACATGAGTTTTCCAATCATTGATCTGTACAAAGTCTGATTTACCTCTAATGACTTGTCTACCTTTGTCAGCTTACATCTAGTTTCCATTAGTGTTCCAACTGGTTTGTGTTAGAGTAATCACTTATTAATTAAATCATGTTGATTTAATTAGTTAAGTTGTTTTATTACTCTTTAGTGCTTAAGCTTACTCTTTAGTGCATTAATATGCATTAATAATTAATTATTTTATTAATTATTAATGTGCAACCTAGCTTTTACCTTTTAGGGTTTGCTTCACCTTTTTAAGGTTGAACTTTGTAATTATTGTTCATTAATTCAGATTATAATTTTGCTCTCACATTTTGAGTAACTTCTAAGTTCTTCATCTTTTTCCTTCTTTATGCTTTCTTCCTGTAACAGGTATTTTGCATGTAGTTGTTCTTGGGTGTAATTAGATCAGTATTTCTCAAATCCTTCATGGTATCAGAGCCCCTCTGTTGCTGCCTGTTCTAGAGTGTTTGAAGCGTGTTTCAAAGGAAAAAATCTTAAGCTTTTTCGAGGTTTTTATCTTCAATCCTTGGGTAAAAATTTTTAGAGCATTTTCAGCCCAAACAGACCTTACCATTGCGTTCAGAAGGCCCGAGAAAGTAAAATTTCATATAAATTTTGTCCATTTTGGACACAGTTGAAATTTGGGCCCTATTTTTACATTCAAAGCTCTTGGCACATTTTTCAAGGCAAAAATCTGCCTCAATTTCTGTGCCATCTCAATTTTCGTGCCATCTTGATTTTCATGCTACATCAATTTTTGTGCCACCTCAATTTCTATGCCACCTCAATTTTTGTACTACCTCGATTTTCGTGCATGGAGGAGAGAAAATAACTGCCATTTTTTTTAAATATTTTTAACAAAAATATAAAGTTTTTTTAATGTTTTTTTCTTTAATAAAAAAAAAACATGTTTTTTTGTGTGTTTTTTTATATATAAAAAAATATACATATTTTTTTAATTATTTTTTTTTCAAAAAAAATAATTCTTGTTTTTTTTAATTGTTTTTTTTCAAAAAAACAATTGCTATTTTTTTAATTGTTTTTTTTTCATAAAAAAACACTTGCTATTTTTTATTGTTTTTTTTCATTAAAAAAATGATATTTTTTTCTGCCAAAATTGGTGGGAATTTTGGAGGCAGTCCAGATTTGGAGGGTTTCACTAGTTTAGCCGTGCTTCACCATTTTTGGTTGAGGTTTCTTCCGGTTCATTTGGTTTTTGACCTACTGGTGGTGTTTTGCTCATAACTTGAGCAAACGGAGGCATTTTTGCCAAACGAGATATTGATGAAAAGCTGGTTCCGAGACCTTTCTGATTTTTCTAGTTTGGTTATCTGATTTTGCCATCTTGCAGGGGTTTTTTTCAGTCAAAGTCAGGGTTCCATTTTGTGCTCCAGTCACTATATCTCACTTCTCTGAACTCCCTTTTTTGACTTCCAAATGGCGTCGGAAAGCTGCTTCTGTCCTCTTTCTTCTTCTATGGGTCTCACACCCAGTTTCTGCTCCTTGTATCTATGTATTTAGTCTTTTGATTTATGGCATTCTGGTGGGTGTCTTGGATGTTTCAGGTCCTCGGATCATTTCCTTTTCTGAGCATTGTATGCTTCTCTTCTGTAGCATTCTCTTTTTCGTAAATGCACTGTGATAAAGTGCTTACTTCTGTATATCTGGGATCTTGTACACCTTGTGTATTATTTGTACTTCCACTCAGTTCTAAAGTGCCATGGGGGGTTATGATGTTTT
>MU227277.1:168739-211769 GCA_018584345.1 Thuja plicata
AGATTTTTTGTACTTGGGTACATGATCAGGCCTTATTGTCGGGACCCATTTTTTCCTGCTTTCATAGCTGTGCTAGGTTAGCTTACCTCCTGAGCTTCACTTAAGGGGGGGGGGAGTAATCACTTATTAATTAAATCATGTTGATTTAATTAGTTAAGTTGTTTTTATTACTCTTTAGTTCTTAAGCTTACTCTTTAGTGCATTAATAATTAATTCTTTTATTAATTATTAATGTGCAACCTAGCTTTTACCTTTTAGGGTTTTCTTCACCTTTTTAAGGTTGAACTTTGTAATTATTGTTCATTAATTTAGATTATAATTTTGCTCTCACATTTTGAGTAACTTCTGAGTTCTTCATCTTTATCCTTCTTTATGCTTTCTTCCTGTAATAGGTATTTTGCATGCAGTTGTTCTTGGGTGTAATTAGATCAGTATTTCTTAGATCCTTCAGTTTGGACTCTTCCATCTTGAATATATTTAGTACTTCTTTGATGTACTTGGATTATGTAATGAAAATACCTTCATCTTATTGCATGATTTGCAGACCAGGAAAGAACTTGATCTCTCCAAACATAGACATCTCAAACCCTTTGCTCATTTTATTTTCAAATGATTTGCATAGCATATGATTTCCTCCAAATATGATGTCATCAAAAAATATCTCAACAATCAAAATGTTAGCATTAATATCTTCCTTCAAATAAAGATTATTGTTTTCACTAGCTCTTACAAATCTAATACTTATAAGGTAGGAATGAAGTCTTTCATACCAGGCTCGGGGTGCTTGTTTCAATCCATACAGGGCTTTGTGTAGTCTACATACCATGTCCCTCTTGTCTGGATCAACAAACCCTTCTGGTTGTTCAATGTATACCTCTTCTTCAAGTATTCCATTTAGGAATGTAGACTTGACATCCATTTGATATACCTTGAATCATTTACATGCAGCATAAGCAAGTAATATTATCACTCTTAGCCTAGCAACAGGTGCAAAGGTCTCTCCATAGTCACTTCCTTGTTCTTGTGCATACCCCTTACACACTAGTTTTTCTTTATTTCTGGTGACTTCTCCATTCCCATTAAGTTTATTTCTGAATATCCATTTTGTACCGATGACATTCTTGTCATATGGTCTCAGTACAAGTGTCTATGTCTTATTTTTCTCTATTTTTTCAATCTCTTCATTCATAGCACTTATCCATTCATCATTATGTAGTGGAACATTGACAGACTTGAGCTCATAATCACAAATAAGACATCTTTTATTTAGAGACTTACTTCTAGTTCTCATACCAATCTTTCTATCTCCTATGATCTGGTTCTGTGGATGGTTCTTTCTGACATATCTTGCAAGTACAGGTTTATCTCTTTGTCTATCAACGTGATCATCATTTTGTTCTTTATTCTATTCTCCATCACTTTGTACATCATTTTGAGCAATATCCTGATCATCAGTATTTGCAGCCTGATGCTCGGGTGCAATAATTTTTTTCTCGGGAGCTCTACATTGTTGGTCAGGTAGAGTGTCAGGTTCCTCATTGTAAGTAAACCTATTATAGTCCTCTAGTTCTTTAGTGCTTTCCTTTTCATTGTTCTCTACAAATTCATCTATCTTTACATTTGCACTTTCAACAATTTTGTTAGAGGCTTTATTTATACATTTATAAGCATTTCTCTTGGTGGAATACCCTAGAAAGATTCCGCCATCACTCTTTGAGTCAATTTTTCCATTTCTATCATCTTTTAAGATATAACACTGACTGCCAAAATTTTTGAAATAACTTACATTGGGTGTGTATACATACCAAAGCTCATAAGGTGTCTTTCTTCAATTGTATTATTTTCAATGTATAAATAGCAGTACTAATAGCTTCCCTCCAGAATATTTGGATGATGTCTTTCTCTATCTTTAGTGTCCTTGCACAATCAACTATGGATCTGTTCCTTCGTTCAGCAATTCAATTTTTCTATGGTGTTCTTGGTGTAGAGACCTGTCTTTTGATTCCATGCTCATTACAAAATTTAGTGAATTCATCTAAAATAAATTCCCCTCCACTATCTGACTTTAAGCATTTTAAATCCTTGCCTCTTTGTTTCTCAACCATTTCCTTATACCATTTAAACATCTTAAACGCTTCTGATTTATCTTTTAGAAACATGATTCTTATCATTCTAGAGTAATCATCAACGAAGAGAATAAACTATCTATCTCCATAATAACTCTTTCTCCTCATAGGTCCACATAAATCATTATGGACTAATTCTAGAATGGCATCAGATGTATGGGTTTTGATTTTGAAACGAGACTTTGTCATCTTACCTTTTTGACAATTCTTACACATGAAGTTGTCGGGCTTGGTCATCATCGGTAAGCCTCTCACATTTCTCTTTTTGTTTATCTCTATCATGTTGTCAAAGTTCACATGACACAATCGTTTATGCCACAACCATATGTCTTCATTGTAGAAATCAAATAAGTGGTTTCAGTATCATTCAGATAGAATAAGTTATCTTTTGCCTGCTCACTGGTACCAATTAGATTTCCTAATTTATTGAAGATCTTTGCTTTCTTATTTGTAAATGCTATTGTGTGACCTGAATTATTCAACTGTGAAGCACTCAATAGATTATAAATCAATTCATTTACACAATAATAAATTTCACATTTTATCTTGTTATTCAACATTATGGTTCCTCTACCTTCAACTGGACAAGGTGTGTCATTACCCATTCTTACTGAACCACCTTTATAGTATTCAAAAGTCTCAAACTTTTGCTTATCACCATTCATATGGTGAGTGCAGCCACTATCTATGATCCAGACATCATTTTTACTAAATTTAGATATGAGTGTATTTTCTACATACCTTTCTTCATCATCATATGAATCATCCTTTACTTCCACAAACACCATCTCGATGTCTTCATCAGATTCGGTGTCAGTATAATCATCTTTGCATTTTTCTAGGTAACTGACCTTCATTCCTTTTTCTTTGTAGTCTCGATAATCTCTTCTTTTTGATTGTCTGTAGCTTCTGTAATCACCTCTGTCAGACTTCTTTTCAAATGACCTATCATTACTTCTGTCATCTTTTCTTTTGTTAGAACATCTTGCAGCAAAGTGTCCAATCTCTTTACAATTAAAATAAACAACTGGTAATTTACCTTTGTATTTACCTTTGCCTCTTTGCATTCTTCTAGCCATAAGCGCTTCAATTTCATCAAGATCATCCTCTTCACTTTCACTATCACTATCATTTCTCATAGTGTTTTTATGACTTGATTTACTCATTCTCATAGAAGTTTTGAATGCAGACTTTATGTTTGGTAAGACACTATTATGAAAATTGTTCATCTCAAATGAAATCAGTCTTCCAATCAAACTGTCTAGAGTAACATTGCTATTTGCTAGTTCTCTCATTTCTTGAATGGAAGATACTCTAATAGCATAAGTAGGCAGTAAGGTTCTTAGAATTTTACTTACAACTATATCTTCTTCTAGTACACCCCCAAATCCTCAGATAGCATTGACTACCTCTTTGATTCTTGTGTTGTACTGTGTGATGTTTTCACCTTCTTTCATTCTGAGCTCATCAAAATTTCCTCTAAGGCTTTCTTCCTTGGCTCTCAAAACATTTTTTTCACCACCATGTACAAGCATCAATTTGTCCCACATCTGCTTTGCAGTCTTGCAGGTTTTGACATCTTCAAATTCAGCATCGGAGAGTGAGGAAGAAATCTCTATCATCATGCAGTTGTGCTCATGCTTCTCTCTCAATTCTTCAACTTTTGGTTCTCCTATGGGCAACACATATTCAACATCTAAGTATTGAGTAACATCATTACCAATACCTAATAAGTGGAGTCTTATTCTGCTCTGCCATGAAGCAAAATTATCTTTGTTCAACTTGGGCACATCTTGTCTGTTCATCTTGTGATCTTTAGCTTAGGTCTTGAAACCTTCCTTCTAAGCACACAAGATCTGATGCCAATTGTTAGTAATAACTGAGAGGGGGGGTGTATCAGTGGCCTCAAAATTTAATCCTTAAATCAACCCTTAAAACTTATAACCATAGATTATATCTCTACTTATCTTCTATCCTACAAGATAAATGCCTTGAAATACTTCTATCAATTTACTACTTGTTGAATTGCTTTGTAAATCTCTCTTTTGTATGATTACCGATAAGCAATTAACTATTTACCAAAACACAGTAAATATGTAGAGTATACCGATCAATCCAAAATTGTATATGTGAAATATAAAATAGTAAAGTAATAAAAAATAAACACATAACACATGGATTTTTAATGTGGAAACCCTGTTAAGGGAAAAACCACTAGGACCGGTACCCCAAATTTTCACTCTTCTAAAGTGAGCCATGTTAAGAGCCAACCCTATTAAAGGTTACAAACACGTTGTTAGGTGTGGCCTTGTTAGAGGATTTAAAAATTAGTTTTTCACCTAGTATCTGGCATCTAATGCTATCATTCTTGATCAAACACTCACTTGGTGTGTCAATAGGTATTAGGCATATCCAATGCTACTTTTATGATCAAACCTTTTGATACTCCTTGGGATGTATCTCAATTGTAAAAGAATTTTAAGTCGTGCTCAGTTAAGAGACTTGATGCTTCAATGGTTAAACTGAAACACTAATGAACTGCTCATACATATAACTCAATTGTAGATTTTTAGATCTATTGTAAGTCCATTACCTCTCTAATCAATGTAATCACTTATACCTTTGCTCCACACTGTTCTACACTATGATTTTGTCTCACTGTTAATCGGTGTCTACGAAATCTATCTCTTTCCTCAGCTTGTTGATCTGGACTGAAAGAAGACTATCTTCTCCTTTAGATTCTCTTTAGCATCTTTCCTCTATTCTCTTGTTCACCCCACACTTTGTAATGAATTGGTTTTGTCTCTATATAGACATGATTCCCCCTTTTCTAGGCTTTCTTGATTCTTGACATTTTCAACAATTCTCGCCAATAGATTTAAAGAAAAATCCTGATTTATCTCAAAGAAATCTTCTTTCCAACTAGACAAATCAGCTTTAAATCAATTACTTATCTCAGGATTTATCTAGATGATTAAAACAATGATAATTAATTGTTAGTTTTATCTTCAGCTTCTTGACAACTAAGCATTTTGTCATTTTCTAAACTCTCTGTTATGTTGGTCAACACTTGAGTTAGTGATCAGTGATAACTGACTGTTGGACTTCAATTTTCATCAAGATCTCTGTCCTTGTCTTCTACGTCGGGTAACACTAATATTCTTTCCGTCAGGTTACTCTATTTTTTGTTCGTCGGTCAACACTGTAACTTTGCTCGTTGGTAATGTTGTGCATTAGCTCGTCAGGTAACACTGAGACTCTGTTCTTTTACTATGACCCTCGGTGTGCACTCCATTGGTGTATGCAGTCACTTAGTGAATACTTGACTTGTATGCATTATTGATAGCATAGCCTTGATTCATCGATTCTTTGAAGTCTTTGGCCTTATTTCCATGACCATACAGATTATATCAAGTTGGCATCAATGACAATACAATACATTAGCTGATTTAATGCCTTGCATGATCATCAACTCAACATCTTCAAACATTCAATCAGTTAAATGTCATCAATTTATTCAAACTTGTCAATATACCATCCTCCTCACTCACTTTAGCAATACCATATTTTAAAAAATTACCCTTTCGGTTGCAATGTCTTCTTCATCACCTCTCACTACATGGTTCAATATTCCTCAGGCAATTCATCTTCTTTTTCATTCTCTACACTTGAATAAATATTTTCTCTTAGCAATGATTCTTCTTCCATCAAGTCTTTGGTCAACCTCTACTACAAGTTCAAATTTGTTGTCTTCTCTCATGCCTTAAACAAGACATATTAATTGAATCACTTCTTTGACCTGCAATATCTTCATTATCCTAAATTTCACCATCAAAGAAGCTATTGATTTGTTTAATCTCCTATTTCAAGATGACATCCTCATCTTCATTAATCTTCTCATCAAACAAGAGGCCCTCAAAGTGCATCATCTTAGCTTCCACATTTTGAGTATCTTCATGGCTTGTCACAAAATCTCTCATTTCTTCACGTGTTTACCTTCTTTAGGAATTTCTTTAATTAGATCTTCAAGGTCAAACTTATGACCAAATACAATTCGATTATCACTCTCTACTGCAATACTCAATTAAAAATACTTGATGTTGTTAACTCTTCAAGATAACTTCACTTTCCTCTTTAGATTCATCTAAACCAAACTCTTAAATTATATTTTTATTTTTTATTAGCTCAATTAATATGGCCACTCTTCTCATGAGATCCTTCATCCCATTCTACACCATTTCTTTCATATTTAAAATCTTATTATTTTTCCTGATCTTATGCTCCTTTTTCCTAACATCACTACGTATTTTAATAAAAAATCCAAAAGTCACTACTATCATTTCTTCTATCTCATTACTCATACATGCTATTTTTCTTATTTGTATTATATTTTTCTAAAGTCGATAGATATTTATTCTTTATTCTATGGAAAAAATTGAGACTCTTGGTGTCAAATATAATCCATTCATTGTGTAACATGAAATACTTACTTTACCTTGATCTTTCTTTCTCTTCTCTTTTCTTACATCTGATGTCTACGTTAATTAATGTGAAGTTTCCTCAAAGCAGTGATTCTACCTCTACTTCCAAATTCCCTATCTCGATTACAAACTACCTCTTTGCTTCTACATAGAAGATACACCTCCTTAAATCCATTTAAAAAAATTTGGTGCAAAGTATCTCATCTTTGCTGATCTTTTCACACACTCAAATAATTCTCATAATTCCACCCTCAGGTCCTGGTGCAAATTGGCTCCCTCCAACGAATTCGACTACACACTCAAAATCTTATGGTTCTGATACCAGTGATGCAGATAACACACATACTCTTCATGAAAAAGGTTTTAAAATAGAGAACTCAAAAGGAAAATACTCAAAAAATGTTGAAATAAATCATAGATTTGATGTGTAGATCAGAAATTACGAACTCATGTCATAGATAAAGCTTATATCTCTATTAAACTCTATAAAAGAGTATTAGAACAACAATATGCCTTCACATTTTGAAATATCCTTGAAGCATACCTCTCCAAACTGAACTTCCAAATGTGTACCAAAACCAAATGCTCTTCTTTTATTTAAGAAAACCTTTCTTCAAAAACTCCACAACCAAAACTGCTATCCGCCAAACATCAATATAGTAGTTCCTTCATTTATTTATTTTGTTTCAATGCATTCCCCCTCACTCACTTCTTATAGGATGACGACCACTTCCAATTTGGGCCATTGAATTTCTATTTTCCCCTCCCATGGATGCAATTGTTTCCCATGTGGCACACTCCTTATTTCTCCTGACTTGGCATTATTCAATATCTTTGCATGGAACGTTGACACCCATTTCAAAATAGATTTTTGTAACTATCAAGCATCTTTTGTTGGGAATAGTTACATGAAATTTGGTGTTATATCTGTTATTAAATAAATGTACATACCCTCTTTCAATGCACCCACTTTGTCACATGTAGGTAGGCATTCTCCTGCACCAGTAAAATAAAAGCATATTTATTAAATTTATCCTGAAAACATAAAAAAATATGGATTTCAATTGTTTAGTTCCTTAAACCAAAAGATCATATCTTTAACCTATTGAAATATTTTTCCTAAATACATCCTTAGTGTTCTCTTGGCCCGCAAATAGACAAAAAATGACACTGAATCCAATGAGTTTCCCTACCTTGTTTCTTCAACAGCGTGTCTTTTTTCATGTGATGGTGAGTTATATGAATATTATGCAAATATTTCACACACATGTAGCTCAGCTTATGTAATAATGCAAAGTGTTATTTCAATGCACTTGACCAATATAAATCCGTCCACTCCAAAGGTATGATGGCTTAAATGAAATAGATGTCTTTTAATCTGTAATAGGAAAGTCTACAGTGTACTCATTTTTAAAAAAAAAAACAAGCATGAAGACGGTCAAGAAAATGAACATGCCAAATAGTTTTCCTTTGTCCCTTAGACACCCTCTTTTCCTTGGATCTCGAAAGTTCAATTTATAACTTTGCCTTTTTTCTTGTTTATGTTGAGCATGTCTCGTACGTAATCAACCATATGGGTGAGTCCACGTACGGTGGTCACTGTATGGATGATTCCATTGTACGAGTGAGTTCACTGTAGGATGAATCCATTGTACAGTAGCTGCTCATGTGCAGCATGCAACGAGGTGTGACATGGTATGGTATGGAGATGTGTAGGCTTCTCACGTGCGACGTGCGGGTAGGTGTGTCTTGGCACCATATGGAGACATCCAAGCTGTTCATGGGCATCATGCAGAGAGGTGTGGCTTGGTACGGTATGGAGACATGCATGCTGCTTATGTGCGAGATGCAGAGAGGTGTGGCTTGGCAGCGTACAAAGTATGAAGACCATACAGAGTACCATACATGTCAGCACTCTAATATGTTGAGTGTATAGTGAAGGAGGATGAAGAATCTGACGTCGGTGTAGAGCCAATTTTTGGCATGGTGTTAGGTACAATGCCATGTATGGTACCAGAGTGTGGTGATGGTATGGTGACCTCTGGTAGTTGGACGAGTAGAAGTTGGTTGTCTGTCACGGTTAACATATTGTATTCCATAACCAATTGTGGTGTGTATAAATCACTGCAAGATTCGTTGGTATGGTAGAGGGAAAAAGCATGGAGCAGTGAGAGGAAAGAATAGAGGAGATGCACTAATGCTGTAGAGATACTCAATAAGTCACAGAGGGTTAATCTCTGTGAAACTTCGTGATCGAGTATTCAACATTTGTATAACTGAGGTTGACATCTGAAAGAAAACAATCAGTAACTTATAGGTAACCAAATTTATGATAATATAAGTGACTATTGCTTTAGGTGTGTGGGTTTTTTACCTGAAAGGGTTTTCCCATGTAAATACTGGTGTTCTTTCTTTTTCTTATTTATCCTTATGTGTTTACTCTATTTACTTTTGTGTATCTTAATGACTATAATTGGAATTGATAATCGTCCCTGGTTTATTTTCCCCTAAGAATTTGATACTGTGCAAAACGTTCTGCACTCTTCTTTCCTAACAAGTGGTATCAAAGCAAAGCTAGTTGGGTTATCCTTGTGGGTAGGTTGTTTGTGTCATTTCTGTAGTGGGTGATTTGTAGGGTACTAGTAATCAATATTGCAGATTGAGATGGTGAGCACATAAGGAAGAGTAGATGTTGTGAATTTTGATGGTAGCAATTATGAGTTGTGGAACCTCAAGATGAAAGATCTAATGGTAGATAGAGATCTCTGGTTTGCAGTGGCTGGAGCTAATCCTTCATGCATGAGACAAGAGGACTGGGATCTCACAGATAGAAAAGCGAAAGGGCTGGTGAGACTTTGTTTGGTGGACTCTATTCTATTAAATGTTCATGAGGTGAAGACAACAACTTCTTTGTGGAAGAAACTTGGTGACATCTATCATGGAAAGTCTCTGGTAAACAAGTTATTTTTAAGGAAGAACTTGTATTCCTTGAATATGGATGAGGGTACATATGTAGCAGATCACTTGAATGGTTTCAACAAGATTGTTGCATAGCTAACTTTCGTAGGAGTCAAGATTGATGATGGGGATCGATGTATGATTTTGTTATGTTTTTTTTCTGACACATGGGATCATCTGATGATGTCCGTTGGGAGTACAACAACCATTTTCAAGATGGAAGATGTGGTTGATTCCTTGGTGTCAGAAGAAGGATGAAGGGAAAAATTCTGAGATGGTTAAGGAGGCTCTTGCAATTTGAGGCAAGCGGGAGGACAAGAAGTCTAAATCCAATTCAGAAGAAAAATCTAAGTCTCCTAGAAAGAAGTCCAAAGCAAAGTGCTGGAATTGTGGGCAGTTTGGTCATATTCAAAAGGATTGCAAAGAGAAGAAGAAGAAAAAAGAAAAGAAGAGTTCTTCATATTCTGAATCTTCTGCATATTCTCAGAGTGATGATGGAGATGCCTTCTGAGCTATTTTGGCAAGTTAGACATCAGTGATGTTTGGTTCAATCTTCATGAAGAAGATGTTTGTCATGATGCCATGTGAGATTCGATACCATGCTTCAGTGGGTGTTGTTGGCAATGATGTAGATTTATCATCTGATGGTGGATGATCCTCATTCGTGTGGCAGAGGTTGAAGGGTGTCATAGATCCTATTGCTACAAAAGGATCTTTCACATTTGTTGGGTCACTATTTGGAGTAGACATGTCCCTGGAGATGCTGACATCTTTAGGACTCAGAGGGGTCCTTGGTAAAGATGTTGTTTATGTTTTGTTTTGACATGTTATCCTTGTTATTAGGATGTCTTCAATATTATGTCATGATACACTCTTGAGATGCATTTAGAATTTTGTCTTGATATAGTTATGTTCATATGGAGCATTGTATCTCTTTGGTTGATATGTTTTAGATCATGGTTGTCGTATTTGTGTTCTTGACTCTATAGTTGGAAGTTTGAAATTGATCTTAGTTGATTTTTTTGTGTTTTGAGAATATTGATCATTTGTTGGGTACTTCATTAATTGTGGTTTTGCATTTGGAGTTCAGCATGGATTTCTCAGTTACAGGTGCTCATAGATACATGGGATTTATGATATCTTTGTTTCTCAGTAGCCTCTGTGTGTTCTGATGGACATCAGTACGTTCCTCGCGAAGTGGGAGATTATTGAGCATGCCTCGTATGTACTCAGCCGTACGGTGGTCACCATAAAGGTGAATTCTCCCATATGATGAATCCACCGTACAGTGGCTTTTCACGTGTAATGTGTAGAGAGTTGTGGCATGGTACCATACGAAGACATGCATGCTGCTCACGTGCAGCGTGTGGAGAGATGTGGCTTAGAACCATACAGAGACATGTAGGCTACTCACGTGTGGTGTGTGGAGAGGTGTGGCTTGGTACCATATAGAGACATGCAAGCTTCTCACGTGCAACATGTGGAGAGGTGTGGCTTGGTACCATACGCAGACCTATAGGTTGGCACTGTGTGAAGTACATCTCATGTTGGCACCATACGAAGTATGAAGACTGTACATGTCAATAGTCTATAAACATGTTGAGTGTATAGTGAAAGAGGATGGAGAACCACAGGTCGGTGCAGAGCCAATTTTTGGCATGGTGTTAGGTATAGTGCCATGTATCGTACTAGAGTATCGTGATTGTATGATGACCCCTGGTAGTTGGACAAGTAGAAGTTGGTTGTCCATTATAGTTAACATACCGAATTCCATAACGAATTGTCGTGTGTTTAAATCACTGCAAGATTCCTTTGGTACGATAGAGGGAAAAATCATGGAGCAGTGAGAGGAAAGCAAGGAGGAGATGAACTAATATTGTAGAGATACTTGATAAGTTACAAAGGGTTAATCTCTGTGAAACTTTGTGATCGAGTATTCAACATTTGTAGAAGTGAGGTTGACATCTGAAAGCAAACAATATGTAACTTATATGTAACCAAATTTATGATAATATAAGTGACTATTGCTTTGGGTGTGTGGGTTTGTTACTCGAAAGGGTTTTCCCATGTAAATAATGGTGTTCTAATTTGTACTTGTTTATCCTTTTGTGTTTACTCTATTTACTTTTGTGCATCTTAATGACTATAATTAGAATTGATAATTGTCCCTGGTTTATTTTCCCCTAAGAATTTGATACTGTGGAAAATGTTCTGCACTCTTATTTCCTAATAGTTTAATGATAATTCAAACAAACTGAACTTTGCAATTATAGTAGACCATCCTTTAAACTCTACAACTATTGTGATGCCATGGCTGACTATAAGTATATTTTTGATAGAATGATGGCAATAGCTGGACAACAAGAGTTAAAACAATTACTTGCTAAGGGAATTAGGAAATAATAAATAATACAACCAAGATAAGTGAAGTGACTCTCAATAATACAGAATGATAAAACCATAAGAAGATGTATGTATTTATAGATTGAAGGAGAGTAATTGTAACCTTGAGGCATGCAGCTCCATGTAAGAAAAGATTTAAGATTATATTACACCTAAACAAACTTATCTCCAATAATTAAAATAATAATAAGAAAATATTTCAGGAAAAGTATTACGTTGACATTCAGTTCATAGAATTATCTTCATTAAATATGCATATGCCCTGAAGAGAGAAAGAAAAAAAATTAAATTTTTTTGTATTCCCAAAGATCAAAAGAAATATAGCATGTGATTATGTGCTTCATTTCATCTTTACTTTTGTTCTGTGCCCAGAAAATGGAATCATAGATTGGTTCAAAGAGCTAGAGAAGAATTATGTAAGATGATTTGACTGATCATGGAAGAGTGTTAGGAACTAGCTTAGTGAAAGTGACGATGGAAGAGTGAATCTAAATGGTTGGATTAATAATCTTGAAGAAAAAATAATTATCGGATAATAGAAATCTATTTGTCATGGAAGATCATCGATACCAATTTTCAAGATTTATTGTTTTGTAGACCTATCTTCCAAAGGCACCAAACCATCAATAATTGTACAAACTACTGGGTTGATACAGTTTAGAAGGACCTAACCATATTGACCTAAATGTTAAAGATTAAGAACAACATGAGAAAATAATGGTGAAATAACTCATGGAAAGGCAACGAACGTCGACAACATTGAATAAATGATGGGGTTGTGTGAATTATTTCAATGTTATTATTTTGGTTTTAACGGGTAGTTGTGAAATATTAAAATGTATTCCTGGTAATAACTGAAGATTTGTTGAGATACTCAGGTCATAAAATTGATGTTTTTCATTTTGTGAAGTGATTAATAGTATTTGGGAGGCTCTTGGAATAAGGCGAATTCCAAGCAGTATGCAATCACAAAGTTGAAGAATGTATTGCACCTGAGTTATTGTAAGCGATGCATTATCAGTTGTACCCAACAACTCAAAAGTTTTTGGTTTAACATATTGATGAACCATGTATCGGAAAATGAGTCTGATAGAACTAGCAAGTATAGCGGTCAAGTAGCCATGTGTCTTTGTAGATGGATTTCTTTTCATATGGACTCAATAATCACTTTTCATGTAGGTGCAAATCGAGAAAAAAACTCAGAGTGATGATGGTTTCCCTATAATGATGATTTGTGATCAGTGTATGTTTGGTTTGTGGTAATCCTGAAACCATTTGTTGTGAGGTTCGTGGTCATCCTTAAACCACTTTCTTATTTCATCTGTGAAAACCACTTGAGTGCAAAGTTTTTGGTGACTGAAAAAGTACTTCAAACTTATAATGGTTAGGGTTAATATGTGAAAACTCAACAGTGATTGTGATGAGGGGAAATAGTTTGAAGAATTTGATAAGTAATTGTAAATGGGCACCTAAGAAGGCTATAAGACATAGATCATGGGAGGATATCTAAAACAATTTGATAATTAATTTATGGGTGGATGTTGGAAAGATAAATTAATTATTCCCAATAAGACAAAGCCTTGGCAACAACAGAGTGAAGCTGGAAACTTCTAGCACTGTCCTACAAGCCACAGTCCCATCCAGAATGTCCTCATTCTAGAGTATTCTAAAGACCTCTATTTAAAGAGACAATTTTAATGGCTTTAGTATCATATCTTTATCTGATCATAGTGATTAATAGAGTCCGCCAATTATATCTCCTTTGTTATTTCCCCTCTCAGTATCTAGTTTTTTCAATAAGATTGGTGTGGCAAGCAACCATTTCTTATATAGCAATCCTTCTAGACATTCAATGTGGATAGAAGTTAATGATGGAGGATGCATTTAAAAGGGAGTCGAAAATTGTCATTTCAAGGATTCGTCATTAGTTTATAAAAACCATCAAACACGTGTGAGATTTTGAAAATGTGTCGATTTACATTGTTATATTAGCAAACAAGACTTCAATAGTGGTAAAGATACGAACCGTACATCAAAATAGTTTCTCATAATGGGAACTTAATTAATGAAACCTAGTTAACGTCGCGCTCCTTTATAGAAGAAAATTGCTAACGCAAACAATCCAGCCAAATTGTCGGTATGTCCAAACAATGTAGTTAGAAAAAATGAATTTTCGGAGATCTTCAAATAAGGGAAAAACTGATCGTGGGGGTCGTACCGACCACATTTTCAAAATCAATTTTGAAATATGTGAAGTCACACTATATTATAATTGACTTTGAAATATAGGTGACTAATTATTGCCGGCTTTTAGTCTAGACATACGTTTTTTTCTTATTTAAAGTGTTTTTTAAAATAAGTGATTGCATATTGACTAATGTGAAACGGATAAAATACTGACCGCTTTCAACAAGATATGGGTACTTTTGTTGGAGTGTTAACCTGATATGTGTATAAAGAGCTTTCTACACCATAAAATATAGTTTCAAGATAGAAAAACAAGTAGTAATATTCCCTTGTAATTGAGAACATTCTGTCTTTCACATGGGAAAAAGAAAGATGGTATCCTGTGCAGCCAGCAGAGTGCAGCGCAAGAAATGTTCAGAAGATTGTGCGGTGGCTCCTTATTTTCCTTCAAATGATCCAGACGAGTTCGCAATGGTGCACAGAATATTTGGGACTGGCCAGAAAATTTAACTGCTTCAAGTAAGTTTTAACTACGCTCTTTTCTTATTTCCGGAATTTTGTATTTTAGTTGAAACAAAATTGTAATGAATGCTAACAGGAAAAACACATGTATATATTTCAGCCTTTTTTTGTAATCAGCCCTTGTAATCTAGATTATATAGGGTTTTAGCCATATACCAGTTAAGGAGTAAGGTTTACTATATTAATTTAATGTTTTTTAAGGGAGTGGATGTTGAGCAAAGAGCCGATGCAGCGAATAGCATGTTTTGTGAGGCGAGTGCAAGGGTTAAGGACCCCATGCATGGCTGTACTAGAGAAGCTCATCAACTGCAGAAGCAAATTGCTGAGCTAAAATACCAGTTGGCTGACGCACAAGCAGAGTTAAAGCGTGTGCGGCTCCAGTATGATAAGCTTCTGTTTCTGGGCACTGAATCATTTGATAAACAATTTGTAGAATATCAAAGAGACTTCACATGGCAACCAAGGGAAGATAGCATGTATGACGAGGTGGACAATTTGCTGACCGTGGGGCCGCTACGGGAAGAATAGAATTGTAAAACTAATGCAAAATATAATTTTTCGTAATCAAGTGCCCTAAATTATGACTCTTTGATGAGTTCTATATTCTACGCTCAGAAATAATTAGGTTTTGTCCATTTAAATATCTGTTTTATTTACCGATATAGTATGTTTACATGGGTAAAATATAATGACCCGGATGCAAAACTGAATTAAGTTATTTATGTTTACATAATTAATTTAGGAGTACGTTAATTAAAACTTTGAAGTTTAAGGATGGCTTATAGTGGTAAATGTTATGTCATTTCTAGATGTTCTTTTATGTGATCTACTTCTTATGCGTGTAACAACACCTTATTCAATAATGAAGCACTTGATACAACTAAAATGGCAGAGAGGGAACGATGCCAGTGGCTCCCCTGGTCCCTTCACCAACAGCTTCTCCCTGCAGATGTCTGGGTGTTTCGGTGTGGAGAGGGGGCAGGAATTGTCCACCCGCGTCACTGTTCTGCGGGTGCTGCGGGGTGCCTTGACTGTTCTGTGTGTTCTTCAGGGTGTTATAACTGTTCTCCCTGCCGTGAGTTAACTGTCTGCCGTGGGTGTTATGCCAGTGATCTACGACAGAGCCAGGTGCGGGTGGAGTCAGAGAAACATTGCTCCCAAACAAGGTGTCAACAGCAGACTGTCGTGGACCTTGTTTGCTGTTGTGACTGTTCTCTAATGTGCCGTGAGTGTGGAAGGAGTCATCATCGCTGCCTCTAGTGTGCTGCGATATGCCATGAGCAGGGGAAGCAGGAGAATTGACTTCGATAGAGTCAAAATCGTGTGGAGGAATAGAGTGATGGCTGCCGTAAGGATTCCAGTCATGTGAATTGTTATTGGCCAAGCTTCCTGATGCTACACTTTGTCGCATAGGCATAGTCGATAAAACAGAGATTGGAGAATTAGATATAGGATTAACATGTGAGTGGATGGTAGAATTTTTACATCCATTGTCCATCATGTCAAATAGAGGAATGTATTCTCTGATTGGAGTTTCATCTTTAGAATGAGGAAATATCTTCTCATTAAATATTACGTCTCTGCTTCGTATGATTTTCTTATCAGATAGACTCCAAAGTCTGAAGCCAAACTGCTCTTCTCCATATCCAACGAATATGCAAGGCTGTGATTTAGGATCCAGTTTGCTTCGCTTCTCCTTAGGAACATGTACAAAAGCCTGACAGCCAAAGACTTTAAGATGAGAGTACGAAACTCTTCTTCCTTTCCATTCCTCTTCCGGAATTTCGAAGTTCAATCTTGACAAAGGACTTTGATTTATTAAGTACACTGCTGTATTGCACGCTTCAGCCCAAAATTCTTTTCCCAAACCGGCATTGGAAAGCATACACCGAGCTATCTCAAGTATTGTCCTATTAAGCCTTTTTGCTGCCCCATTTTCTTGAGGGGTGTAGGGGACAACTTTCACCCTATGAATACCATTATCTACACAATAATTATCAAATTCCAGCGAACAAAACTCCCCTCCATTATCTGTTTTCAAACATTTAATCTTGTGACCTCTTTGGTTTTCAACAAGAGCTTTGAAAACTTTGAATTTAGAAAATACTTCAGATTTATATACCATCATGTAAATCCAAACTTTCCTAGTACAATCATCAAGGAAAGKAACAAAATATTTAGCCCCTCCTAGAGAGCTTACCTCGGTAGGACCAAAGACGTCCGAGTGTACAAGTTCCAATGGTTTTGTCTTCATGTCATGCCCATCTTTCAAAAAGCTGACCCGCTTTTGCTTGCCATAAAGGCAATGTTCACAAAATTCTAAGTTTGCTGATTGGAGACCCGGTAGTTGATCCCTTTTGAGCATTACTTCTAGGCCTTTCTTGCTCATGTGGCCTAATCTTTGATGCCAAAGTGTGGCATCGCTGCCTGCAACTATCATAGCAGCTCCCACCTCATTGATTGGTTTCACAATATAGAGACTACCAGTCTTGTCTCCTTTTGCAATGGCCAACGAGCCTTTGACTATTTTCCATGTATCCGTGAGTTCTGTTTTAAATCCTTGGATGTATAGTTGGCTGACTAAAATCAGATTTCTCTTTAATTGGGGAACATGTCTAACATCTTTGAGCAATAATTTGGCTCCACCTTCTAGATGCAAGACAACATCACCTTTCCCAATTATTTTTCATGCTTTATTGTCACACAAGAATACTTCACCAAATTCACCTTCTTGATAATTTGTAAAGCAATCCGTACATGAAGTGGCATGGAAGGACACTCCAGAATCTATCACCCAAGATTCTAATTTTGAGTCACTTGTGGAAAGAACTAGAGCAACTTCATCTATCTCATAGGCTGTATTAGCTTCACTATTCCTCACTTTTTCTTGTGCTTTCTTGTAAGACCAACAATTTCATTTTGAGTGGCCAGGTTTACCACAAAACCAACACTCTCCATTTCTACCTCTTGACTTTGATCGATTGGGTGATCTTGATTTTCTTTGATTGTAATTGTTGTTGTAATTACTTCTATAATGGCTTCTTCCCCTTCTCTCAGTGCTGACCATGGTAAGAGCATCACCGGATGAGGTGTCTTTGTTACTTATTCTCATAGCTTCACTATGTAAAGTAGAAACCACTTCATCGTAGACCAGCTTCTTCTTTGTGGAATTTGAAGTGCTGACCGCTGTAACTACGAGATCCCAACTGTTGGGTAAGGAACACAACAAGATGATGGCTTTGGCTTCATCGTCTTGTGTCATACCAATTGAGGTTGCTTGACATAGCAGAGTGTTCAAATCATTTATATGATTCGACATTGCAGTCCCTTCTTTCATTTTCAGCTTGTAGAGTCTCTTCATAATGAAGATTTTATTTGCAGCCGATGCTGTCTCATACATGTTTTGAAGCTTTTCCCAAACTTCTTTTGTTGTCTTTTCATTCAAGACATTGAATAAGAAATTTTGCGATAGTGAGAGAAAGATTGATGCCATCGCCTTATCATTGATAATCTTCCAATCTTCATCTGAAGTAGTATCTGGTTTCTTGGCTTTCCCTTCAAGTGTGATTGATAAATCTTGCTTAATCAGCAAGGAACGCATCTGCACTTTCCACAGGCTGAAATTCTTGCCTGCAAATTTCTCCACTTTCGTATCCTCCATCTTTCCAGAAATTCAACCCAAATTTCCAACAGCACAACCTGTGCTCTGATACCAATTGAAAGGAATCAAATAGAGAAGAATAAAATAGTAGATACAAAAAGAATCGACAAACACACAACACAAAGATTTTATCCTGGTTCACCAAAAATGGCTACGTCCAGACTGCAGAGTATTGTATTGATATTAAAGATTGAATTACAAATGAGAAGCTACAGTAAATATAAAGACTCCAGGAATAATACAATGAAGAGTCTTCAGAATAGAAGAGTCACAGTAAGAGACAAATGACTGTTGGCCTTCAACTCTCAACAGACCTAAAATACATCGATTTTGATAGTATAATAACCCTATCAAATAAAATAAATTAGTCATTAGTCTTGGTGGAATTGAAGAAGAGCGTCAAGAACACATATGCAAAATTGATAATGAGTAGTGATTGTTAATGAGGAGGGATTTGGTACTTCATCTAATAGATATAACAGAGCAATATAGAGTCTATTTGTGGATGAATTTGTGAATATTATAAGTGAGAATTATTAAAGGGATAGCTCAAGAATGAATTCTAGACATATTAAATTTAGGTTGTTTGGTTAAACAGATAGAATCATACCTAACCAATTAGTGTATAATTAGTTTAGAATTTAAGATTTTTTTGAGTTCATCCAAATTAATGAGCACAAGAACACTCACATTAAGAATGGCGATAATTTAAAATTTGGAAATACTCATCAAACGATCCCATACTTCCCTAACTATATGAATGATGATTGTTATTGCGAGTGTCGTTACTTTATTTTGTCATAATAAAGAATGATATTTAGAAAGATGTTGACTCAATTTGTTATTCCTGCATATTAATTTTATAGATGAAATCAATTATATACATTACAATCAATATTTAAATATGGAAGTGAATGGGTATCTATATACCATATTTTCATTTTTGAGCCTAGTTTAATTGAAAACAGCTTGTTTAGCTATATTGGCGATTGTGGAAATAATGTCTCAATTTACATCGAGTAGGTCTCATGTGATGTGTACGAATGTGTGGAGTATGGTGAATGCGTGATGAAATGTATTATTTTTTGTTAGTGTTATTAATAAAATACATGAATTTATTAAGTCTAGTTAGGTGTCACTTACTTGACTTGTTCTAGGAGATGTGTCTAGTTGGTTGTTGACATTTAGGAGTCTACTAGAGATGTGTCGATTTCATTTTGACACAACATCCTAGTCTCTTGGGTTGTTATTTTTCACCGCTCATGTTTGAGATGTCCATCCCTCATTTCATGGATGCATTCTAACCTATTTGTACTCCTCTTCTATGCATTATTAAATGGTCAAATTTGTACTCAATCTTATGTTATTTGTGTTTATTTTTATCTTTCAGATCTTGTTGTTTCTTTTGTGGTATCATAACATATTGAGGTATTTTGAAGCCTATTTCATATAGAATTTCATACTCTTCGAAGGGTGTGTTTATGGTGGGAATCATAGCTGAAGATTATCAAATGTGTTCATAGCTTCTGTGATCATAGTGGACTTAATGTGTGGCTCTATATAGACTGGCTCATCCTTTTGTGATTCAATGTGCAGGTCTATGTAGACTGGCAACTCTTGGCAGCAATTTTGTGCGAGTGACATCCCTTGTGCATTGGCTCTGTGCGTGAAACATTCTTGTTGAGGCACCATGGAGTCTGCATAGTAGCCACACTGTTAAAAAGAAGCCTCCACCTCGCCCTGTGACTCATGTAGGTCATCAGCCCTCTGTGTGGTTTCTACCCTATGCGTCGTGCACTCCTTGTGTGGCTTTTGCCTTGTGTGGTGTATGTGTTGTCGTGACTATGCAATCTAGACTCGGGGAAGATGACTTATGCTGGGGGAGCATTGTATTGGATGACTTAGGGGAAGGGGTGTAGAATTCCATAGTCAAATATGCACAACACACGATGGATCTAGAAAATAAAAAATAAAAGCAAACATATGGTGATATAAAATAGAAAATAAACAAAGCTTTTCAATAAGAATGACAAATCTATTAATCATTGTTCCATTTACATTATAATGCTTCGATATTTATACAAGTTTACCCTCTCTTAACAATAGCAAATTAAGGTGAAGAGTGCAATCAAGAATTTAAACAATAGTTCCTCTGTAGTTGGAAACGGTGATCAACAAATGATGGATTTGAACTAAAGATGAGACAGAAGTTAGAATTAAATAAGTATTTCCATATAAATTAATAGACTGGGCCTGTGTTCAGCATAGCCCATATTTGGGTTTCTCCTCTCTTTGTTTGTCCTCTCTGGTATGTTTTTCAACATGTTATCAGAGCCCATGTGATCTTGGGTGTGAATCTTGGGTGTAAAGAGTGTCTGCAGTGTGAAGAAAGGTAGAGGTGCAGAGCAAAGAGAGAGTGGTGTGTGGCTACCGTAATTGACCTAGGTTATGCTGAAGGTGTCACTATCCATAGTGGAAACTATCGCTGTGCAGACATTTGTGCGAAACAAAGACCATTGTTAGAGGTGAAGTTCCCAAATCAGAGAAGTCAAGAAAATTTTGTTGTAGATCCTAGCTAAAGGAGATTTAATTCAGATAAGAAGAGATTGTGGGCATAGTCTGAAAACACTATTGGCCGCTAGATATAACATGGGATTTTGAAGGTGCTGAAGGTGAATGGTCAAAGAAATACACCAACATAAGGTGTGTTAAAAATCAGAATTGGCTTCCCAAGATTGTTACTAGGGATTGTAGATATTGTTGATGCTATGAATATTTAAGCCACCTCTCTTGCTGAGTTTGCTTAACATGAGTTGCTTCTTTGTTGGGGAAATGAAAAGCTGATTGAATGAAGAAAATAATAATAGGAGGTTCTTTTTTTTAGTTGTGTTTCTCCCCTGTTTTTCTTTTTGGGTTGGAGGTGAATTTTTTTTAAATGTGTTTATGTTATAAATACTTCAAAAGAAGAATGTTGTTAGATAATCCTCATAAAATTGATGTTTTCATTTTTATTTGGTGATTGATAGTATTTGTAAGGCTCTTGAAAAAATGCCAATCCAAATAGTATGCAATCATGAAGTTGAAGAATGTATTGTACCTGATTTATCGTAAGGGGTGCATTCTCGGTTGTAACCGACACCCCAGAAGTTTTTGGTTACAAATTGATGAACCATGTATCCGAAAAGGATTCGTATAGAACTGATGAGTATAATGGCTAGGTACCCATGTATCTCAGTAGATGGATTTCTTTTTATATGGACTCAATAATCAATTTTGATGTAGGTACCAAAAAAAGAAAAAAAGCTTAGAGTGATGATGGTTTCCCTGCAATGATGATTTATGGTCATAGATAGCTGCAAGTTTATTACAATTGTAGAAGTAATTTCTAGCTAATAGAAGCAAGGAAGAAAGCTTGCATATCTCCATTTCTATTCATGTTTATGCTCTGCGCTGTTTGGGGTTTCTTGATTTTAATTGTTTTCTGAAACATAGCATTTCCTGTGTGTTTCTAGAATACAGAGTGATTCTATATTCTTTACATTGTATCAGAGTTGATTGGCCCTCAATCCTTGTGAGTTTGGGCATTTGTTTTTTCTGGGTAACTATTTATCTTGCACAAGAGACATGGTTGGAGATGTAGGAAAGAGTTGGCAGCAGCCACCATCCTTTAAAGGACAAAATTATGATATTTGGGCAAAGAAGAAGAAGACCGTAATGGCTACAAATGATTTGTGGGAGCTTGTGGTCAGTGGCTTTGTGGATGTGACTAACTGGACTTTGTTTTTTGCCCTCACAAACAATCAGAAGACTCAGTTGAAGGAGTCAAGGAGGAAAGATGCAAAAGCTTTGAGCTTGATTGAAACTGCCTTGACAGAGGCAATCTTTCCCAAAATAGTAGCAGCTGATTATTCCAAAGAAGCTTGGGATATCATTCAGGGACTAAAAAAGTTTGTGTGGTGAAGCTTCAAATGCTTCAAAGAGAATTTGAGATTTTTCTCATGAAGGACAATGAGTCCATTTTAGATTTTAGCTCAAGCATCTCTGGTTTGATAAACCAATTGAGAACCAATGGAGAAACCATGGATGAGCAAAGATTAGTAGAGAAAATTTTGAAAAGTCTGCCTACAAAATTTGATACTCTAGTTATTGCCATTGAAGAGGCATAGGATCTCTCAACATTGACTGTTGTTGAGTTAATGGATTCTTTCCAAACCCACGAGCATAAAATTAGTAGATCAACAAATTCTTCTCAAGAGCAAGCTTTCAGAGCTCAATCCAATACAAGAGGCAGGGAAGAGGAAGAAACAACTCTGGAAGAGACTCAAGAGGAAGAGGTCATGGAAACTCTGGAGAAAAAAATGCTGGAGGAGAAAGATCAGAACAAGCAGCCACAAATGAGGGAGCTAGCGGCTCCTAGAATAATTATATAGGAGGCAAGAAGAATAGTAACTCAAATAAGAGTAATGTTGAGTGCTATTATAGCCATAAATTTGGGCATTATGCAAGTGAATGCTGGAAAAAGCAAGGTGATCAATCAAAGCAAAGTGCTAATGTGGCTATTGTGAAAGTGGGTGATGGAAATTATCCCATAGCCTTCATCATGTGCAATATTACTGAAGAAGGCAGCCCCGAAGTTTGGTATTTGGATAGCGGTTGCAACAACCACATGAGTCATAATGAAAGTCTTTTTTCTTTCATTGATAAATCCATAAAGTATGAAATTTGAATTAGGAACAATGGAATTGTTCCAGTTGTAGCATAGGTTCTATTATGATCCACACCAAGCAAGGTGAGAAACAAGAAATTTAGAATGTATATTTTTCCCCAAGGATAAAGCACAATTTGATGAGTGTTGGACAACTCATTCAAAATGGATATAAAGTGTTGTTGGAGAATGACCAATGTGTCATTTATGAGAAATATGGGATTAAGAAAATAATTACAGCAGTCCAAATGACAAAGAATCAAATATTTACATTGAAGGTAGAAATGTGTTTCTCTTCAATTTTAGCAACTGCATCTCCCAAGCAAGCATGTAGAGCAGTACAAAAATCAGCCTTCAAGAGCGTGATTAAAGACCCCTCCAAGCTATGGAATTTAAGGTATGGACATCTTGGCTATGCTGGTTTAAGTTTACTGTCCAAGAAAATAATGATAGATGATTTTCTGTGTATTAAAGAGTTCAGTAGCAAGTGTAAGACTTGAATTTTGGGTAAGCAACATAGGCTGCCCTTTAATTTTGGTAACTCTAAAAGGGCAAGAGCACAATTAGAACTGGTGCATACTGATTTAGTTGGCCATATGAAAATCACTTCCATTGGGGGGAGTACTTATTTTATGACCTTCACAGATGATTTCATTCTAGAACATGGGTATATTTTATGCAAAATAAATCTTAAGCTTTTAATAAGTTTTTAGAATTTAAAGTCTAGACTAAAAAAGAAAGTGGACATTATGTTAAAGTCCTAAGGTCAGACAGAGGGGGGGAATATACCTCCAATATTTTTGTGAAATTTTTCAAGTAGAACGGCATAAAGAAGGAGCTAACAACTAGTTATACTCCACAGCAAAATGGAGTGGCTGAAAGAAAGAATAGGACCATCGTTGAGATGGAAAGAAATATGATAAAAGTAATAGGACTCCCAATTGAATATTGGGGAGAGGCTATAGCAACAACTATTTATTTAATAAATAGAAGTCCTACAAAGGCAGTCCATGACAAGATTCTATTGGAAGCATGGGAAAAGCATAGATGGATGGTTGAACACTTGAGAGTGTTTGGTTGTGTAGCATATGCACACGTGCCAAAGGAGCAAAGAAAAAAGTTGGATGACAAGGGTGTGAAGTGTATATTCATGGGATATAGTCTTGATAAAAAGACATATAGGTTGTATAATCCTGTCACCAAAAATATAATCATTTCAAGAGACTTGGAGTTCATTGAGAATGAGTCATGAGATGGCTCGGTGGACACATCTTCAAGCACTTCAAGTAAAGTTCCTATTATTCCTGAAGATGATGATATTAATGAAGAGAAAGATGATATAACAATAGATATAGAAGGCTCCAGAAGGCTGCATATTGGCCCAACAGAGACCAACAACAACAATATTGAGAGTAGTGATCCCACTCTCTCCTCCCTAGTGCCATGAAAGACCAAGATTCTAAGGGAGATATACCAAGATGAAAGGTATGCAAATGAATTTAATGAAACTATAAATTTTGCATTATTTTCTCATAGTGATCCAATTTATTTTGAGGATGCTAAAAAAGAAGAAAAATGGTGTAAGGTCATGGATGAGGAAATAGATGTAATTAAAAGAAATCAAACATGGGAGCTCACTAATTTACCTCCTAACAAGAATGTTATTGGAGTTAAGTGGGTCAACAAGACCAAGAGCAATGTTGAAGGAAAAATAGATTGGCATAAGGCTCAATTGGTGGTCAAGGGGTATAAATAAGAGTTTGGTAGAGATTATGATAAAACCTACACCCTTGTTGCAAGAATGGAAACCATGTGTGTTTTCATAGCAATTGCAGCCCAGCACAAATGGAAGGTATATCAAATAGATGTGAAATCCACCTTTTTGAATGGAGTATTGAAAGAAGAAGTTTATGTGGAGTAGCCACCTGGTTATGAAGTTTGAGGTCATGAAGGTAAAGTGTATAGGTGGAAGAAGGCTCTTTATGGGCTTAAGAAAGTTCCATGGGCATGCTATAACAGAATTGACTCATATTTGATGAGCAATGGCTTTTGTAAAAGTGATGGCGAGCCCACTCTTTACATCAAGGTAGGAAATGGTAATATTTTAATTGATGTCTTGTATGTTGATGATTTAATCTTTATTGGGGATAATGATGTCCTCATTTCTAATTTTTAAGAGGCCATGAAAAGAGAGTTTAAAATGTTAGACTTAGGTCTCTTGAGATATTTTCTAGGCATAGAAGTAAAACAAATGCATGATGGGATTTTTATCTCTCAAGAAATATATGCAAATCAAATCTTGGAGAGATTTAGGATGCAGAGTAGAAAGGCTGCCCCAAAACCAACTACGGTTGGTCTAAAGATAAGCAAGAATGATTGCAATAGCAATATGAATCCAACTTTTTTAAAAAGCTTGGTTGGAAGTTTGATGTATTTAACAACTACTAGGCCGGATATTATGCATGCAGTAAGTTTGATTTCAAGATTTATGGAAACCCTAAAGGACTCCCATTGGAAAGTGGGAAAGAGAATCCTAAGGTATCTGAATGGCACCAAGGGATATGGTATTTTATATACTGTAGAAAATGATGCTGGATTGATTGGTTACACAAACAATGATTTGGCAGGGAGTTTGGATGATCAGAAGAGCACTTTCGTATATCTCTTTCACATGGGTTCAGGTGTAATCTCATGGGCTTCTAAGAAGCAACCCATAGTTCCTCAATCTACATCAGAAGCTGAATATATAGCAATGAATGAAACAACAAGTCAAGCTATTTGGCTGAGAAAGATCTTGGCAGATTTGAAGGAATAACAAGAGGATGGAACCACAATATTTTGTGACAATATTTCCTCAATAGCTTTGTCAAAAAATCTTGTGTTTCATGGAAGAATCAAGCACATTTAAATCAGGTATCATTTTATCAAATAATTTGTTGAGAATCATGAAAAAAAAATGGAGTTTTGTAGGTTCGAGTAGTAGCTAGCAGACATTTTCACCAAGCCATTGGGCATTGCAAGTTTTGAGTGCCTAAGAATAAATATGGGTGTAGTCATTTTGGATCAAGCATGATCGTGTCTTGTCAGTTCAAGACAATGGGGGAGTGTTGGATTTTTAGAATAAAATCTAATTGTCTTGAGCAACTTTTGTTGACTTTTAATTCTCCCCTGTTTATTGCGGATAAGAGTAAATAATTAAGTTTTATTTCTTTGATGAGTTCTATATTCTACTCTTAGAAATAATTAGGTTTTCTACATTTAAATATCTGTTTTATTTACCAATATAGTTTGATTACATGGGTAAAATATAATGACCCGGATGCAAAATAGAATTAAGTTATTTATGTTTGCATAATTAATTTAGGAGTACATTAATTAGAACTTTGAAGTTTAAGGATGGTTCATAGTGGTAAATGTTACGTCATTTCTAGATTTTCTTTCATGTGATCTACTTCTTATGCATGTAACAACACCTTATTCATATTAATGAAGCACTTGATACAACTAAAATTGACCTAAAATACATGGATATTGACAGTATAATAACCCTATAAAATAAAATAAATTAGTGCCTAGTGGTG
This sequence comes from Thuja plicata, assembly GCA_018584345.1. Classification (NCBI taxonomy): domain Eukaryota; kingdom Viridiplantae; phylum Streptophyta; class Pinopsida; order Cupressales; family Cupressaceae; genus Thuja; species Thuja plicata. Next base: position 195,364 of record MU227277.1, read on the forward strand.
AAATTGATAATGAGTAATGATTGTTAATGAGGAGAGATTTGGTACTTCATCTAATATAGATATAATAGAGCAATACAAAGCCTATTTGTGGATGAATTTGTGAACATTATAACTTAGAATTATTAAAGGGATAGCTCAAGAATGAATTATAGACATATTGAATTTAGGTTGTTTGGTTAAATAGATAGAATCAGACCTACCCAATTAGTGTATAATCCTCTCTTTATAGAAACTCCATGTGTTTAATTACACTATATTCTCATAGATTTAGTCGAAGACTTGATTGGAGTGGACGGTTATAAGTGATATTAAATTGAAAAAACTGAAAAATTAGAGTTATATAAGGTCGATTTGTTTTTTTAAATGTGGTTTTTATATTTATATGTCCATTACTATAAACATGAATAAGAAAACTAGTGATTTCAAACATGAAAATCAAGCACTTTTTTTTAAATTTATTTATTTATCTTGAGGATCAGTTTAGAATTTAAGATTTTGTTTTTGAGTTCATCCAAATTAATGGGCACAAGAACACTCACATTAAGAATGTTGATTTTTAAAATTTGGAAATACTTGTCAAACGATCCCATACTTACCTAACTATATGAATGATGTGTTGGATGATATCAGTTTTTGTTACTGATCATGCTGTTGATATTCATGTTTTGTCACTGATGTCAAAATATATTTCTATGCAGAAGACAGACTGGCTACTTAACTAGAAGGTGTATACGGACACTGTACAGATGATTCAGAATGATCAAAGTTGGATTTATGCAGAAGGGTGTGTGCTAACCTTATTCCTAAGGTCAGTTGGCTCTATGTTGCATACTGTGGATGTTACAGTTGATTTGGTCAAGACTGGTTTTATGGACTGTAACAGTGATTCTAGACAGAGCAGGTCTCTGTGTTTCAGGGATATCTTCCTGGCGAAGATATTTCAAAACATGCAAGCTTAATGGTATACAACTGACATATGATGTAATACCCACTCATGTTTTGCTTTTTAGTTTGTGATGCCATACTCTTTTAGGCATTGGTTTCAGTTGATTGGCCGAATTCTTTTAGTCTACTTTCATGAGAGCTACTATTCTTTCAGTTGATGGTGACTATTGATTATGATGTTATGTATATTATCATGATGTGATGATTTATATTTTGATTGTGTTGTACTTACCCCATACTTGCATGTGTATGGTTATCATGTTTATGTATCTGTTTGCATGTTGTTGTGGTAGAGGACGGATACATAGTTACTTGCTTCGATGAGATCTACATGTTCGATCGATCCCTATAATTGGGTGTGATATTATATTATGTATGTACATGCGTGTTTTTTTATGATAGGATTGTAGGTACATGGCATTGTCTTCCCTAAATTGGCAGGAGTGAGCGTGCCCATAAATATTCATCTCAATGGTAAAGAGGGGAGGTAACATACAGATACAAAACCCTAACCTAAGCCTAATCATCCTAATGTTGGATGAGTTTCAGTATGACTACCCTATTCTGATTTGTCTAGGTTGACAAAATTTGAATACCCTCTCTCCTGAGTATGTGTGTGTTTGGTTTGATTATGCTTTCAGGTGATTTTTGGATTATTGAGTGATTTTCCATATTCTATGATTTAATGGATTATAGTTGAATTAATTATTTAATTATATCCTAAGTTTATTTTAAATTATTAATTTAATTGAAATATTTGAATATTTTGATTTAATTAAATATTTAATTAAAAACTATAGTAAATGTGCTTATATGATTAATTAAACAATTAAATATTTGGTTGCATACATTATTGTGACATAAATATTTAATCTATTTAATTAAATATTTTATTATTTATATGTGCATGAATGTGTTGAAAAAGTAATTTCAAATTCAAATATCTTAACTTGAAATTAAGAGTCAAAGTTGAGTTGTGGCAATAAAGAATATTTTAATTATTTAATTTGGATTTACTTTCAATTTTGAGTGGAGTTAATTTAGGGATTAACTTGGGAGTTGTCATCAAGCTTTACATGTTTAGGGGAAATTGGTCATTCATTCTCTCATAATAGGTTTTTGGATTTCAAGAGCTCTTGGTGATTTGAGATTTTTGAAGGATTGTGGATTGTTGTGGATCCTTGTTGCTTTGAAGTTTTTGTAATTTTTCTTGCTTGTGTGTGTGCTCGGATCTTCATCGTTGCCAAATTTGTGGTTGAATTGGGCTTGAGGGTTTTTAGATTTGGTTTCATCTTCCAAGCTACATTCTTCAATTTCTTGCATTGGAATCAAGGTAGGTTTCATTTGCCATGTATGGTTTCAATTTTGTAGATCTGAGGTTTTCATTGTTGGATTAGTGCATGTTTGTTGTTTTGGCTTTTAAATGGCTTTATTGATTATTTATATGTTTTTGGGTGTCATTAGAACCCTAGATCTGAATTTATTTCATTCTATGTATTCTTAGCATCATAGATTTATGCTGTCAAAATTTTGGGAAGAAATTCTCTCTAGATTTCTTAGAAAATGAAAAATTAATCCTTTGTATAGTTTATACTATAGAGAAAATTAAATTTATGGTTTGTTTGTGTTTTGATGTTTTCGGGAGTTTATTAGAAGCTTGCATCTATCATTTCTATGATTATGTATTTCTTAGCATAGTAGAGTTATGCTGTCGAAATTTCGTAAATAGATCTCCTATAAAGCTCTTGAAATCAAAAAATTAAGCCCTCTCTATAGTCCTAACTATAGAAAAATTAAAATGAATGAGTTTCTTGTATTTGCTAAAGAAAAAATTAAATCAGTTGAAAAAAACAATTCTCTGTTTCTACACAGACTCGTGAAAAAAAAAATACCCTACCTTATGTAAATTCCATTTTCGGATTTAAAGTTTGAAAAAAAAATACAAATAAATTTCGGTTATTAAAAACGCATTTGAAAAAATTTAATTTAAAATTTAAAAAAAAAAAAAAATTATTAATAGAAAAAGCTAGTGGGGGTGGGTCCCAACCCCATAACCCCACGCGGGCTGGCCGCAGCCGAACTGCGCAGCAGTCACACTGCTACGAGAGCTGGACTACGTAGCAGCCAGTCTACTGCTGCAGCCGGTGTACTGTAAGGTACCCGGTCTACCACGATAGCCACGGGTGTTGTTAGAAGGATGGTGGGTGCCACAGGGAACCCGCTTCTCCCCAATGTTTTAAATTGTTTTTTTTTAAATTTATTTAAATTAAGTTTTAGTTAATTTAGATTAAATTAATTTAATTTAATTTTAATTTATTTGTTTTTAAATTATTTTTTGTTAAATGACAAAATTTATAATTAGTATTTTTGTTATTAGATTTAACTATTGTGTTTATAGTCCTAATTTGTAAGTAATTAATATACTATTTTTAATACATTTAATTTAAACATATTAAGTATTAATTGTATTTGATATATTAATTATTAATTCAAGTTAATAGTTTATTATAAATTTTGAATTAATATATTAGTTATTAGTTACAATTAGTTTACTAATACATTTTATTAATGACTTTTATTAAAGAGCTTGATTATTATTAATTTTTGACTCAATAATTCTGGGATGAAGTAAGACTTTAGGAATGGATCATTAATTTTATATAATTAAAGGAATGTTTTGATTAAATTATTTAATTGCTAGAGGTGGTTTTTAAATGAATTTAATGCAATTAACCTTAAGTTATCTAGATTAAGTTATTAATTAAATGGAGATTGTATGAGTTATCTATAATATGTACATGGATATGGTTCATTTTTCAGTCTTTTGAGACATTTTATTTTCTATGCATCTGTATGGTTCTCTTTTCCTTACATGTGTTATTTATGGGGGCATTAGATTACCTAGGATGTATACAGACGCTGGGGGAAGTGTTTATCTTTTCTGTCACTTTATGGTGTGTGTGTTCTATGCTATTACCCTAAACTGACCATGTGACCCTTTCAAAATATTATCTGTTTGTGTACCTATATGTGACCATTCTTGTTTGTATGGATACTGGATTTGGGGTACACTAGGGTTGTGACCTATGCTAGATCTATTAGGATCTTTGAGCCTAAGGTAGGTCACCTAGCTGTGTAGTAGGGGGTGACTTGCAATAATTAGCGTGTCTGTAAGAGACTACTAGATTGCTTATTGTGGAGTTTATTTAATAAGTGATAACTAAAGACATATTTAGAGATATTAAAATAGATTAATAAGATGTGTCCTCAACCATGCTTGAGTGCTAGTATAGACTAAGATGGTGATGAGAAGATATTAGTTGCCCTGCGAGGTACCTGGCATAGTTAGTGGCCTTGTCAGTTCGAGAGGTCATTAGCTTCGTGCATGGTCACTTAAGTGTTGGAATCCATTTGATTACTAGGATGAGACTTAAGGGTTAGACGTACATGATGACACCTTCCTTTACACATGCTAGATATCCTACATTGTCAGTTTCCTCTGGATTAGTGAGTCTTACCCTTCATGATGATTAGTGCCAGATTAGAGAGCTATCAGGATCCCTTTCTTAGTGGTTTTCTTTCTTGGTATTGGATATCTGACTGGGATCTATTGTTATCTCCTCAGCATGGTGGGGTGGACCTTTGTGGTTCAACACAGATGGGTGGTAGTGATTCTTTATCCATTGAGATTCAACATCCTTGTACCAACTACTTGATGGTTCTTGCAGATAAGATCTTTATGTTCCTTCATCATTATTATATAATTTCGTTATTGTATATCTTGTATTAGAGTATCGCTTGTGATACCTAATCTGGAAATTGTAATATTAAGTAGATTAGAGTGATTACTACATACCCTGCGACATGTGTAGTGGATGTGAGTTTATGGTGGTTTCATGGTTATCCATGCAGTTTGTAATTACAGTTATGTTAGTTGTATTTGATTTATCTATCCAAATGTAATCTTTTTTATATTGTTAGTTGTGGTTTTCTTTAAGTAATTCAACGTCATGGAACCCTTGAGTCATGTAATTTATGTGAGTTTAAGACATGTGTATAAATGGTAATTACTTTCGCATGAATATATGTTTCTTTATATTAACTTTAAAAAAATTTATTCAACACACATAGTGTCACATTCTAGGTTAATCTCTTTTGGATTTCCTGGCGGGGTGTTACATTTGGTATTAGAGCCCTAGTTTCTACACTGGAAACTCTAGGAATTGTATGGCCATTAGGTTGTGTCTAGCTTGAACTTGAAACTAAAACATAGACATACAACACTTTTGTTTTTAAATTATTGCTTTATGGTTTATTCATTGTTTAGATTATGTTTCAAGCTATGTGGTGAATGTTGTATCTTTCTCTATTTGATTCAGGAATTATGCCTGAGATGTGACCAACTAGAGGCCATGGTAGGGGTAGGTCTGGTTCCCGTGGGGGAGGTTGATAGGCTAGATCCTCCACTAGTGTTAGACAGGAGAGTGATCAACATCAGGACAAGGGTGAACATAGGAGAGAGGATCAAGATGAGTTTGGGGGTTTGAATACTAGGCAGATCCTTCAGGCTATCTTAGATCACCTTCCTGAGAGAGCTAGAGTGGAGCAGGAGCCATCTCATCAATCCCAGTAGGAGGATAGATAGAGGGAGAGATCCAGGAGCCCTCATGGGAGGACTATATTAGTAGATCTAGCAGTGGTTGCAGCCAACCACATGAGAGACCTGATGAGAGGAGAGGCCATTCCTTTTGCTAGACAGGATTTTGGCTTAGAGGTAGAGACTTGGTTGATAGCTTTGGATAGAGATTTTGTGATGCATCCCTTTAGTAGTAATACTAAAGAGAGATATGCCGTGATGTAGTTAACACATTTTGTGGCTATCTCGTGGAAGATTGAGGAGAAGAAGCTAGGACTCTGTATGGACACTATTACTTGGGAACTCTTTCTCAAGAAATTTAGAGAGAGGTTCCTATCTGATTAGTGGAGGTAGCAGAGGGCTAACAAGTTTCATAATCTTAGACAGTTGACATTGACTGTGGAGTAGTATGAGTGTCATTTATATGAGCTCAAGCAGTACACTGGATATAGAGAGGATACCGGATTGTTGGTATAACACTTCATGCAAGGGATTAATACCCGCATCGTAGGTGACGTAAAGCTCTTTGAGCCTACGGACCTACGAGCTGCGGTGATTAAAGCCACTTTAGCAGAGGTGAACTTGGCAGCAGGCCATGGAGGTAGATAGAGTGGTCAGGCTAGTGGAGCTTCTGGAGTAGGCAATAGAGGTAACCAGTCACAGGGCACTGGGAACTTCAAGAAGCCATCTGGTTATTATAGAGGTAATCAGAACCAGAGCCAGAACCACCACCAGCAACATTAGCAGAAGACTGCACCTCCTACCCAGAGTGGTAAGAGTGTGAGGAGTGGACAGCGCTATATGTGTAATCAATCCAACCGGCTAGCTCAGAGTGCACAGCCTAGTGTGAGTAGAGGGAGTGTCCAGCAGTCTAGTACACCCTCCAATGGGAGAGGCAATTTTAGAGGGATAGGATGTTTCGGGTATATCTTTCTGGCGAAGATATTTCAGAACATGCAAGCTTAATGGTATATAATCGACATATGATGTAATACCCACTCATGTTTTTCTTTTTAGTTTGTGATGTTGTACTCTTTTAGGAATTAGTTTCAGTTGATTGGCCAAATTCTTTTAGGCTACTTTCATGAGAGCTACTATTCTTTCAGTTGATGGTGACTATTGATTATGATGTTATGGATATTATCATGATGTGATGATTTATGTTTTGATTATGTTGTACTTACCCCATACTTGCATGTGTATGGTTATCATGTTTATGTATCTGTTTGCATGTTGTTGTGGTAGAGGACAGAGACGTAGTTAATTGCTTCATTGAGATCAACATGTTCAACCAATCCCTATCATTGGTTGCGATATTATATTATGTATGTACATGCATGTTCTTTGATGACAGGATTGCAGGTACAGGGCATCATCTTCCCTGAATTGGTAGGAGTGAGCATGCCCATAAATATTCATCTCAATGGTAAAGAGGGGAGGTAACATACAGATCCAAAACCCTAACCTAAGCCTAATCGTCCTAATGTTGGATGAGTTTCAGTATGACTACCTTGTTCAAATTTGTCTAGGTTGACATAATTCGAATACCCTCTCTCCTGAGTATGTGTGTGTTTTGCTTGATTATGCTTTCAGGTGATTTTTGTATTATTGAGTGATTTTCCATATTCCATGATTTAATGGATTATAGTTGAATTAATTATTTAATTATATCCTAAGTTTATTTTAAATAATTAATTAAATTTAAATATTTGAATATTTTGATTTAATTAAATATTTAATTCAAAACTATAGTAAATGTGCTTATATGATTAATTAAATAATTAAATATTTGGTTGCATGCATTATTGTGACATAAATATTTAATCTATTTAATTAAATATTTTATTATTTACATATGCATGAATGTTTTGAAAAAGTAATTTCAAATTCAAATATCTTAACTTTAAATTAGGAGTCAAAGTTGAGTTGTGGCAATAAAGAATATTTTAATTATTTAATTTGGATTTACTTTCAATTTTGATTGGATTTAATTTAGGGATTGACTTGGGAGTTGTCATTAAGCTTTGCATGTTTAGGGGAATTTGAATCTCTTTAGGGAAAATTGGTCATTCATTCTCTCATAACAGATTTTTGGATTTGGAGAGCTCTTGGTGATTTGAGATTTTTGAAGGATTGTGGATTGTTATGGATCCTTGTTGCTTTAATTTTTTTGGGATTTTTCTTGTTTGTGTGTGTGCTCAAATCTTCATAGTTGCCAGATCTGTAGTTGAATTGGGCTTGAGGGTTTTTAGATTTTATTTCATCTTCCAAGCTACATTCTTCCATTTCTTGCATTGGAATTAGGGTAGGTTTCATTTGCCATGTATGGTTTCAATTTCGTAGATCTAAGGTTTTCATTGTTGGATTAGTGCATGTTTGTTGTTTTGGCTTTTAAATGGATTTATTGATTGTTTATACATTTTCGGGTGTCATTAGAACCCTAGATCTAAATTTCTTTCATTCTATGTATTCTTAGCATCGTAGGGTTATGCTGTCAAAATTTTGAGAAGAAATTCTCTCTAGATCTCTTAGAAAATGAAAAATTAATCATTTGTATAATTTATACTATAGAGAAAATTAAATTTATGACTTGTTTGTGTTTCGATGTTTTTGGGGTTTTATTGGAAGCTTGGATCTATCATTTTGATGATTATGTATTTCTTAGCATAGTACAGTTACGCTGTCAAAATTTTGTAAATAGATCTCCTATAAATGTCCTTGAAATCGAAAAATTAAGCCCTCTTTATAGTCCTAACTATAGAAAAATTAAAATGAACGAGTTTCTTGTATTTACTAAAGAAAAAATTTAATAAGTTGAAAAAAAAAACTCTCTGTTTTTACACAGACTAGTGAAAAAAAAAATTACTCTACCTTATGTAAATTCCATTTTTGGATTTAAAATTTGAAAAAAAAAATACAAATAAATTTCATTTATTAAAAACGCAGTTGAAAAAATTTAATTTAAAATTCAATTTTCTTAAAATTTATTAATAAAAAAAGCTAGTGGGGGGTGAGTCCCAACCCCACCACCCCACGCGGGCTAGCTACAGCCAGACTGCTTTGGCAGCTGAACTGCGCAACAGCTGGTTTGCTGCTGCAGCCGGTGTACCATAAGGTACTCGGTTTGCAATGGCAGCCACGTGTGTCATTAGAAGGATAGGGGGGGCCCGCGGGGAACCCGCTTCCCCCCAATGTTTTAAATTGTTTTTTTTTTTAATTTATTTAAATTAAGTTTTAGTGAATTTAGTTTGAATTAATTTTATTTAATTTAATTTAAATTTATTTGATTTTAAATTAGTTTTTGTTGAATGTTAAAATTTATAATTAGTATTTTTGTTATTAGATTTAATTATTATGTTTATAGTCCTAATTTGTATATTAATTTTTAAGTAATTAATATACTTTTATTAATAGATTCAATTTAAACATATTAAGTATTAATTGTATTTGATATATTAATTATTAATTCAAGTTAATAGTTTATTAGAAATTTTGAATTAATATATTAATTATTAGTTACAATTAGTTTACTAATACGTTTTATTAATGACTTTTATTAAAGAGCTTGATTATTATTAATTTTTGACTCAATAATTCTGGGATGAATTGAGACTTTAGGAATGAATCATTAATTTGATATAATTAAAGGAATGTTTTGATTAAATTATTTCATTACTAGAGGTATTTTTTAAATGAATTTAATGCAATTAACCTTAAGTAATTCAGATTAAGTTATTAATTCAATGAAGATTTTGTATGAGTTATCTATAATATGTACACAGATATGGTTCATTTTCAGTCTTTTGAGACGTTTTGTTTTCTATGCATTTGTATGGTTCTCTTTTGCTTATATGTGTTATTTATGGGGGCATTAGATTACCTAGGATGTATATAGAGGCTGGGGGAAGTGTTTAGCTTTTCTGTCACTTTATGTTGTGTGTGTTCTATGTTATTACCCTAAACTGACCATGTGACCCTTTTGAAATGTTATTTGTTTGTATACCTATATGTGACTGTTCCTGTTTGTATGGATACTGGATTTGGCGTACACTAGGGTTGTGACCTATGCTAGATCTGTTAGGATCTTTGAGCCTAGGGTAGGTTACCTAGATGTGTAGTAGGGGGTGTCTTGCAATAAGTACCGTGTTTGTAAGAGACTACTGAATTGCTTATTGTAGAGTTTATTTAATAAGTGATAACTAAAGACATATTTAGAGATATTAAAATGGATTAATAAGATGTGTCCTCACCCATGCTTGAGTGGTAGTATAGACTAAGATGGTGATGAGAAGATGTTAGTTTCCCTGTGAGGTACCTGACATAGTTAGTGGCCTTGTCAGTTCAAGAGGTCTTTAGCTCCGTGTATGATCACTTAAGTGCCAGAATCCATTGGATTACTAGGATGAGACTTAATGGTTAGACGTACATGATGACACCTTCCTTTACACATGCTAGTTTTTTCTAAATTGTCAGTTGCCTCTGGATTAGTGAGTCTTATCCTTCATGATGATTAGTACACCAGATAAGAGAGCTATCAGGATCCCTTGCTTAGTGGTTTTCCTTCTTGGTATTGGATATCCGACTGGGATCTATTGTTATCTCCTCAGCACGGTGGGGTGGACCTTTGTGGTTCCACACAGACGGGTGGTAGAGATTCTTTATCCATTGAGATTTGGCGTCCTTATACCAGGTACTTGATGGTTCTTGCAGATGAGCTCTTTATATTCCTTCATCATTATTAGGTAATTTCATTATTGTATATCTTGTATTAGAGTATCACATGTGATACCTAATCTAGAAATTGTAATATTAAGTAGATTAGAGTGATTACTACATAGCCTGCGACATGTGTAGTGGATGTGAGTTTATGGTGGTTTCATGGTTATCCATGAGGTTTGTAATTATGGTTATGTAAGTTGTATTTGATTTATCTATCCAAATGGAATCTTTTGTTATATTGTTAGTTGTGTTTTGCTTTATGTAATTCAATGTCATGGAACCCTTGAGTTGTGTAATTTATGTGAGTGTAAGACATGTGTATAAATGGTAATTGCTTCCGTATGAATGTATGTTTCTTTATGTTAACTTAAAAAAAAAATTATTCAGCACACATAGTATTATGTTCTAGGTTAATCTCTCTCATGTTCCCTGGCGGGGCGTTACATATGGTAGAGTAATGGGTTGAGTTTGATTATTGTTTGGATACTGATGACATCATTTGTGGCCTGTATTCTAGAGAAGAGCTATTTCCTAGCCGACTTCAGACATGTAGCGTGTGAAATTAATTATGATCATGAATTATGTATCTAAAAGTATATGTGATGAATTGTAAACAATTTTTACTTGTTATAGATACCGTGTTTATTTTAGAAAGGAGTTATGTAATTATTTGTATTATGGAAATCCTTAATTGGCCAACCTATTTAATTATGTATTAGGAAAGCTTAACTGGCCAACCTAATGAATTATTGTAAGAGGGTATATATGAATAATCTTTTCTTATGGAGAATGTGTGATAAAATAAAAGAGATAGAGATGTGTGGAAGCTGTGAAGCTTTTTGACTGTTGGATATAGTTGAAAGTTGATACTTCATTGGAACTGACCAAGCAAAGACAGTTGCTATCAGACAGTTCACTAAAATGTGTATTTTCTTTATACACTTGATTTCAATTGTAAATCCTTGAGGGTGGCTTTAACCTTCTTTGGGAAGTGTGCCTTGGCAGTGAGCCTACTATTTTATTTTACTCCTAATAGGGTCTATCTCCTAATAGGGACTGTGTACTGCAATGTTGTAACAAGCTCCTAATAGGGCTAATATATTTTAATAGGTATACTATACTCTCAGTACATTATTTGTGAGTGTTAATTCTCACTGGCATTTTACCTTAACACGGTTTCCTTGACAATAAATATTTTGTTATGGTGTTGGCATTTATTGTGTTATCATTTACATTTGAAGATTTGTTTTATAAATTTTAATAAATTATATTACAACTGATTCACCCCCCCTCTCAGTTGTCTTGTGGACTATTATTCCTATCGATTGGTATCAGAGCTATTGGTCCTCAGAAAGAAATTTTAACACCTTGAGGTGATCCTGAAGATGACTTACTATAGGAAGGATAATCCAAAGTTTGATCCTGAAAACTTTGACAGTTGGCAGAACAAGATGAGAAGACATTTTCTATGTCTAGGAATTGATTACTGGATGATAAAAAAGAAGAAAGAAAAGGTAGCGATTGAAGATGAATTAGAGATAGCCACTGAAAATGAAAATAATATTTTTTCATGCAATATGGTTGCAAGGGAATCCTTGATTAGCACACTATCAGAAGGAGAATTTACTGAAGTAAAGGACTTGGACTCTGCACATGAAATCTAGACGAGACTGGAAGCACTATATGTTGGAGAAAAGTTTACAAAGAAAGAAAAGTTACAAAATTGGAAGACAAAGATGGAATCACTGAAGATGAGAGAAGATAAGAACATCAGAGAATATGCACAAAGAATTACTGAAGTGGTTACTGGTATTAGAAACTCTGGAGGAACTTATAGCATGAGGAAGAAGTGATTGCAAAGATACTCAGATCTTTGACACCTGCATATAGAACTAAGGTTCAGGCTATAGAGGATATCATACCTTTGACACTAAACTTCACCAAAGAGATGTTGATTGGCAAGCTAACTACATTTGAAGCCGCACAATTGGGAGACACTTTACCTAAGGTTGAGTCAGCTTTCAAAGCAAACATGCACAAAAGAAAAAGAATCTTACCTTGAAATGCAAGCACAAGTAGTAGTGACTTAAGAGAAGAACTTGGAGCCTATGCCGATGAATGGGAAAAAATACAGGAAGAAGAAAGGAAGCTAGATGAAGTCGTGGCACTGATTGCTAGAAGAGAAAAGAGAGGTAAGAGTAAGTATGAAGGAAAATTACCTTTGAAATATTTTCTATGTAACAACATCAGTCATTTTGCATCTAGATGTCCTACAAGAATTGCAAAGCACAAACCTAAGTTTTCAAAGGACAAAGAATGTTATTATGCTAGTGAGGGTATATCTGATGATGATGATGGTGACTATGATGAAATTGGATTTATTGCTATTAAGAATGATGAACCTATGCATGAAGAAAAATCCTTAGTATCCCTAGTTGAAAATAAATATGAATGGGTCATAGATAGTGGTTGTTCACATCATATGACTGGAGATAAAAACAAGTTTGTGAGTTTGAAAAGACATGATGGTGGTGTTGTTATATTTGGTGACAATACTCCTAAACTTATTATTGGAATTAGATCTATTTCTTTGGATGAAAATACTAACACTAACAAAGTATTACTTATTGATGGAATTAAGCATAATTTGTTGAGTGTTGGGTAGCTAGTGGACAAGGGTTAACAACTAAACTTCATTAATGGAAAATGTTCTATCAAGATTAAAATCGGAGACTTGATAGCATTTGGTACTAAATCCAGAGGTAATGTATTTGAACCAAACACATCTGAAGGTTCTTGCTTTATTGAAAAGGTTGATGATATTTGGTTATGGCAAAAAAGATTTTGTCATGTTAATTTTGATAACATTATGAAGGCAAGTATGACAAAAGCCGTAAGAGATCTACCTATAATTGTAAAGCCATCTAACACTATGTGTAGAGAATGTGTTTTGGGGAACAAACTAGAAGCACTTTCAAGAGAAAAGCTTACTCAGCAAAATGGAAGTTTGATCTGGTACATACAGATCTGTGTGGTCCTACAAGAAAAAGATCATACTATGGTGAAAGGTATTTTATACTTTTTGTTGATGACTTTTCTAGAATGATGAGGGTTACATATTTGAGAGAGAAATCATAAGCATTTGACAAGTTCAAGTTATTCAATGCAAAAGTTGAGAATGAATCTAGTTTAAAGATGAAGTGTTTGGGATTAGACAGACGAGAAGAGTTTACATCAGAGTTGTTTAATACATACTGTGAAGAAAATAGAATACATAGACTGAATTCAGCACCTATAACTCCACAACATAAGTGTTTGGGATCAGACAGATGAGGAGAGTTTACATCAGAGTTGTTTAATACATACTGTGAAGAAAATAGAATACATAGACCGACTTCAACCCCTAGAACTACACAACAGAATGACATAGACTATGAAGAAATATTTGTACATGTTGCTAGATTGGAAGCTCTGAGACTATTCCTTGCTTATGCTACACATAAATACTTTAAATTTAATCAGATGGATATGAAGTCAGCATTCTTGAATGGTGATCAAGAATAAGAAGTGTACATTGAGCAACATGATGGTTTTCCTTTGACAGATGATGAAAACATGGTTTTCAGACTAAAGAAGGCATTGTATGGACTAAAATAAGCACCAAGGGCATAGTATGCAAGACTGGATAAATATCTACTGGTGCAGAGCACCCTAGGGTTTTAGCTCCGAAGCCCTAGTTGTTTAGCAATGGTGGTTCGGGAGCAGATCACAGTTAGCGAAGAAGTTTTGTTTTGTAGCAGTTTTCTGTTATTCTCCTAAATCCTAATAGTTTTCCTCATGCCTAGCACAAGATCAGAGTTACGGTTACATTATGCTTGTCACAAAGTCGCAGATGCTCAGTGGTTAACATAAAATAGTGAGTCACAAAGTCGGCGGTTTAACGACAGTTAGTGACAAATGTGTGCGACAAGGCGATGATAGATCATCGCATAGTCAGAAGGAATTTGGGCGGTCAATGAAAACAGCTGTGAGGATGCAAAAAATAGCTCATCGCACAGTTGCAAACTAATCGAAAGCTCGTGTCAAAGTGTTGTGGGTACACGCTTACAACGCATCACACAGTCACGGAAGAACGGGCAGTTAGTTGATGAGTGTTGCGGGTACGTGACAATAATGCATCGCTAAGTCACAGGACAATAGGTGGTTAAGTTCAAAGAATTGCGAGAGTGTGACAACCGTCTATCGCATGATCACAGGGAAGTCGTCATCTCAGTTCAAGGCATTGCGAGTGCGCGATAATGATGCATCGCTCAGTCGCAAAGGAATCGATAGCGCGGTTAGAAGTACTGCGAGGACACAATGAGAGCTCATCGCTCAGTCGCAAGAGAATTAGCAGCTTGGTGGAAAGCATTGCTAGAGCGCGCCAAACAATGCATCGCACAGTCACAGAGTAATTGACAGCCAGTGTTTAAGTGGTGCGAGCACGCGACAATAATGCAGCGCAAGGTCGCAGAGGAATAGGTAGCTCGGTTGGAAGTGCTGCGAGTGCGCGACAACAAGGTATCGCAAGGTCACAGGGTGAAGCATGCCTAGTTAATAAGACTCACGACATTGCGACTAACAGACAGAGGAAGAAAATATGTTGACTTGTCAACATCGCAGAGGGAATTGGAAAAGTCAGTGACATGGAGGAAAATGTTGTCCACATCGACCGTCATGCAGAGAAGATCTTGATGACAGTTACAGGAAGAAGATGAAGAGCCGAGGCAGTTAGAATCTTCAGAGGGAAGGTAACCTAGAAACGGTTACAAATCAAGAAGAGGCCAAATATATGATTGAGGGAGAAAACTTGTAGAAGTTGGTTGTTGTGGGAGAACTGGAATTGTGAAGGCTAGCAGAAGAAGTTTTCTGTGTGTGTGAATTGTAACTATCTAATTTTCAATAAAGAAGAGTTTTGGTGTGTTCTGTGTAGATTTGTGTTGTGTGCAGATTTCTGTAGAGTAGGATTTTGAATTCAGTTAAGCCTCATGGATGCTTTTTGACTCTAATATTCCATCCTATGGAGTGTGACTGTCAAGAACCATCCCTCATGTATTTGTATTATTTTTTTGTGTCTTTGACTGAGAAGTGGCTAGTCAGAATGGTAGACAAGTCCTAGGTGAGCTTAATGGTCCGGCTAGAGAACTTGTAGGAGAGAGAGATAGAAGGAGAAGGTGCATGAATGACTGTATTCAGTCATGAAGAGCAAGATAAGGTGAAGAGTGAGACATTTCGGTGGGTGGGAAACCTAAGAGAGAGGGAGTATAGAAATCCTTCTAGTTAGGGTCTGTGAGTAACCCTAAGAGACTCAAGTGTGAGTCTAGAGGATCCTGAAGTGAATAGGATCCAAGGTGAGATTCCTAAAAGAGAGTAGGAGTCTAGGAGAGAAAGGTGACCTCCCTATCAGATTGGTATCAGAGCCAAGTTAAAGATTTTAGTTTGAAATTTGTAGATGTTTCAAAGTACTAAGGAATCAGTAGGAGAATCAGCCATGGTGACAAATGTAGAGCTAGCTAAAGAGGTGAATGAGCAGAAGGAGAGAAATAGACTCCTTGAGGAAACTCTAGAGTTAATGAGAAAACAACTAGAGGATATTGCTGATAAAGTAACTGGAGAAGTAGAGAGTTCCAGTAAAGGAAAAGCTGTTGCAGAGGAGGATTTTATACCAGAACTAGATCCTCCTATGCCAGAAGAACCATTCTTGAAGGCTATTAAGGCACTAGGTGGAAAGGCATTAGAAGGAGTACCAGTACTTGCTAGAAAAATGGATTCTGAACTAATAATGGAATGGATTGAAGGAATGGAGAATCATTTTGATTGTGAAGGAGTGACTGAAGCACAGAATGTGAAAGTTTCTAAGTCTAGATTGAGAGGAGCAGCCTTAACTTGGTGGAAATTCATCCAAGAAGAAAGAGAAAGAGAAGGTAAAAGGCCTATTGTAAATTGGCAGGCTATGGTGTCAAAGATTAAGGAGAATTATCTTCCTGAAGACTATGAGATTCAGCTTCATAGAAAGAGGCAGAGTTTGAGACAGAAAGATTTGGATGTGGCTGCATATACTGAAGAA